>CAEMYA010001504.1:3734-30150 GCA_903131615.1 Diplodus sargus
AAAACGTTCCTAGGTCCGTATCGAAGAGGAATGAACCGACATTGGGTGAACACATGCACTATCCCAGCTGCATTCTGAATAGAAGCGGTTTGAGGCGAATTCGCGACAACAGGCGTTAAGGGGTTACACAGACAGAACTCAGCACCAGTGAGCTTCAACTAATGATGAAATTAATCAAATCAAACAAATGGACATCAGTGAAGATTCATATTTACACACATTAATATATAACTGATGTTTTGATGCCTTCCATGTTATTATTGGATCATTGTCTATTGATTCATTAGTTGTTCTGTTTATTGTGTGTTTTTGTGGTTTGTTACATTTTCTGTAATGATGTAATGTGCATAGATTGAGTATATTCAAAGTGTGTTTATTAGGATAAAACCCCTTGAGATGTACCATCTCGTTTTTAAGAGGATCCCAACATGTAACACAATAACTACATTACAGATGTGACAGAACAATAAAATAGTAAATAGATAAAAATAGAAATAATAATAGTAATAGAATAAAATAAAAATACAATTATCCATAGGACAAAGTACATCCAACAAGCAGAAACAAAAAAACAAAACACATACAATACATGTATCAAAACATTACAACCAGTAGGTGGCCAAAATGACCAGTAATAATTCACAGGTATGAGTGGATCACCAGATACAATCAAGTATAACAGTAAGAATAGACACTGACAGCTTCATTGGTAACAGGAGCAGTCCATCTTTAAGTGAGAAGACAGGGCATCCTGTACAGACTCAACTGTTCAGCACTGACAATGTTTCTGTGACAGGAGGAGACTCTGTACACTAAACACCACACAGACTCACTGAGGAACCAGGACAGAACCACAAGAACTCAAATCCAGGATAAAGAGGTTCAGTGAATGTGGTGTTGAAGGTGTGGAGGTGGATCAGCGAGTCAGAGGAGACTCTGTAGAAGGACAGAGTGCCAGCAGGACAGTCCACATACACTGCTACTCTACCAGAGGAGGAGGAGGAGGAGGGGGAGGAGGAGGAGGAGGAGGAGGAGGAGGAGGAGAGGACTGTTTGTCTGTTATTGTGCCTGACAGAGAAACGACCATCAGAGCACCACAGACTCCAGGACTGATCATTCAGTCCAAACAAGCAGTCACTGCCTCCTTTCCTTCTGATATTTCTGTAACTCACTGATATATAAACATCTCCTCTCCACTCGACCTCCCAGTAACAGCGACCAGTCAGACCAGTTCTACACAGCAGCTGAGGAAACCAGGTCTTAAACCTCTCTGGATGATCAGGATATGACTGATCCTCCTTCACACACGTCATCTTCCTGTTGTTGTCAGACAGTTTGATGTCTCTGCTGACTGTGTTTGTGTCGACTGTGAGCTCACAGGAATCTGATGGAGAGAAAAAGACACAACACAGCTGCAGTTATTAATGTGTCATCAGTGTGATGATGACATCACAGATGTGAATGAGTGATGTCACAGTGTTTTGATGAATGACAGTAAAAAGACACTCACACTTCCTCAGACCTGGTGTCAACCATCGGACTCCAGCAGGCTCCACCCTGAAAGGAGGAGGGGGGTCAGAGCAGCACATCCTCTTTCAGCATGCAAACATGGACATGACATGACTCTCATACACAGAAACACAATCTGTCAATCAGGCTGCTTCTCCCTGTTCTCCCTGAACCTCTTCACCTCTGCCACTCTCCTCACACACTGAGAGTGAGCCACAGCTACACCCTAGCAGTTTTGGTCTCCTACGGTTGGAGCAGTAAGCCAGCCAATGGCGCACCTCGTAGCTCAGGTGATGAAACAGGAAGCTACTCTGAGTTGCACCATCTCCTTTTTGAACTGGCTCCATTGTGTATTTGCAACATAGCGGAGGCCAGTGAGGCAACAGAAACTACAAACTTTACAGAAGAGAAAAGTGTCCGAGCCAAGTCGTCAAAAGTGTGGCAGCACTTTATATTAAAGTCTTCAAAGAAAACAGCTCCAAGATGTGCAGAGCTGATCTCACATGGCCCGGTAGTACCACATCACTGAGACCTGAAGAGAATGCAGGTCGGAGCCACTACGGATGAAGGAGACTCGGCGCGGTGACTTAGTGAAGGTTTCAAACCCAGAACCTGTCTCCACTGATCCGTAGTGTCTGTCCCTTTTGTCACTTATTGTTCGGTGTTTTAATGAGCAGCAGGATTTGTGTGTTGGACAGGCTGACTGACAAAAGTTTGGACAGGATGAACTTTTGGACCTGATCCACTTCATCCATTAGTAAACCTGTTGTTCCTGCAAACACAAGATTAGGGCCCGGCTACATTACAGGTTTCAGTTTAACAACCAACGTTTAAGAACAAGACTAAAGAGGAAAATGTAAGAGCACCGTTTTACTCTTTGAATAAGATGCTGGAAATGTGAAAAAATCTCCTTTTTATGTGCTGAATGGGTTATGAAAATAGTTGTTAGGTGAATTACATTGTTAAATAGTTACCATCAACTCAATGCTGTCTGACTCTGTCACCAATGGGACGGAGGCTGTTTTCTGGGGGAAAGTTGGGTTGGGAGGGCTGACCGTTGCAGAGATTTATTCTTCAACACAAACACTTGGTTTCTTAAAGTTTTTTGCCGGTGACAGACGCTGTTTTTTTGGCCAGAAATGTGATTTAGAGTCGGGAGGACAGGCGGGAGGACAGACGCTTCTCCACGTATAACTTTCACTATTTAGTCACTACTTTACTTTTGTTTGGTCCTGTAATGTTGCTTTGTGGGACATTTCTCTTTATTTAGTTGAGTGAAGGACCTGTGTTGTTATCAGACTGTCAGACCGACATGCCCTCGATACGCGCAGCTGGCTTATTCATTAACACTGGTTCAGTTCACCAATAATGCGCCCCTGATACTACCTCCAGAGGCAGATCAGCGCCAGAGTGAAATTTCACCCCTCACCGCCTCCGAGAAATTCACATACCTGAGAGTGTCCAGTCTCCAGCCTGGATCCTCCAGCCGAACAGACAGCTGCCTCACTCCTGAATCTCCTGGATGATTGTAGCTCAGGTCCAGCTCTCTTAGATGGGAGGGGTTGGAGTCTAGAGCTGAGGCCAGAGAAGTACAGCCTTCCTCTGTGATCAGACAGCCTGACAGTCTGCAGACACACAAAACAACACACATCACAGATCAGCTGAGGGTCCTGATGATTTAGTGCACATCTGTGTTTGAGGAATTTAACGTCTATTATATTCATCATCTTAGTTTTCAATAATTTACTAATCAGCACGAAACAGAGTATAACTGAAGCCGATGGAAGAGCAAATAGTTCGGCAATTGTTTGGTCATGAGCCAACATATTGTACAGATTAAGATGATGATATGATGATGGCATCGGATGAAAAGTCAGAGAATCACTAAAGTAATTACAGTTCATCCTGAGGGGAGCATGAATGTCAAAATCCACATGACAACCCATCCATTGGTTGTTGAGATAAGCAAGTCAGGATGAAAGTGCAGAATAGACTTACTGACCCGCATTTTAAATATAAATATAGATTAGGGGTGTCATTGGTTTTGTATTGTTACTTTAATGAGTGAAGGATGTGTTAAATTGTCAGACTGTGAACACTATCAAAACATCACACTCCTGTCCACACAGATGGCGTCTCACTTCTGTTGTGGCTCTGCTACTACGTAAGATTCCTGCCTTGAAGAGGCAGTGTGAACTGGCTTCAGTGTCTCTCTCTCTTAACCCAACCAGTTGGGACAGATGGCTGCCCGTCACTAAGTCCGGTTCTGCTTGAGGTTTCTGCCTGTTAAAAGGCAGTTTTTTTCTCACCTCTAAGTCAAGTGCTTGCTCGCGGGGGGCATGTTCAGTCTCTTAAATCAATTGAATAACATTAGGAGTATGATCAAGACCTGCTCCAATTGTAAAGTTACACGAATTAATGAAATAAAATAATGAATCCTGACCTGAGAGTTTCAAGGACACAGCGTGGACTCTTCAGTTCAGCAGAAAGCAGCTTTACTCCTGAATCCTGCAGGTTGTTGTTACTCAGGTCCAGCTCTCTCAGATTAGAGGACTGGGAGGTGAGAACTGAGGACAGAGCTTCACAGCTTTTCCCTGAGAGGTCACAGACACTCAGCCTGGAACATGAACAGTGAAAACAACATCAGGTGATACAATATAATAATATTATTGTAGCACATGTGACCTTGCTTTCTCTTTTACCCTTATATGTTGGAGATATGAAAAACCAGCAATACTAAATCTCGACCACACAGATATGAAACAATAATAAATAGCATGGTTTCAAAACACAAGAGTTCTGACATGAGAGAGAGAACTGAATTCAAATGAGACAAACTATGAACTATCTGACCTGAGAGTTTCAAGTCTACATTGTGGCAGGGGCGATTCTAGGATCTGACCTTTGGGGGGCTCAGCCCCCAGGAAGCAGCTGACAAATTTTTCATAAAAGCATGACATGACGTGCATTTTTGATGTCCAAAGTACATTTATGGAGTAAAAGAGAGTTATTAAACACAATGGTCACAAAATGTCATACTGGATAACTGTCCAGAACTCATGATGAAATGTAAAAAAGCTACAAAATACTTGAAAAGAAAATAAATTTAGGTTAAGGTTAAGGTTAAAAAGTCTCTCTTAAAATGTGCTTTGTTTACTCTTTTCAGTCACTGGTACACGATGTAGTAAAATCCTGTGTCATATGGGATAACGCTAAAAAACCTATTCTGAAAATTCATTAACGTTATCATTATCCAGTATGACACTTTTGACTGGTGTCAAATAAAATAAATTTTTTGAAGATGAGATTTTGAAAATGAGCAAATTACATCCTCAACAAAAGGTAAAAACTACTTTGATCTGCAGATTTTAACCTATTTACATTTTTGAAACCTTATTCGTCACTGATTATCCAACTATGATGTATGTTATGTATTTAAGTTCCACTGACATACAATCCCCCCACTAAATCAGCCATTTCACTGGATGAGAGTCTAATATCTTCCTAAACCTGTGATGTATAACTTTAATGATTATGGATGAACAATGGTCAACTTTTCTCCAAAAATTAGTTTGTAAACTGAGGAGAAGGCTCAATTGACCAAAGCTGTCTGTCTATAATATTGTGCTCCGATACGGTTTTGCAGTGCTGCAGTTATACGTGTGTGTTATGAAAACAACACAAAGTGTTCCCGACTGAAGGATTACTACAAGAGCTTGTGTTTGTCTCTTTTTTGAGATTTGTGTGCTGGTGTCAACACATTTACCGGATGTTATATTGTTGTTTCTGTGCGTGTTCCTGTCTGTTCAGTGCTAAATTCCGCTGAATTGCTGCGTCCTGCTCCGTCTGCTGATATAAAAAGTACTGCGTATCTGCTCCGGACTGCTGGAGCAGATACGCAGAGCCACTTACAGTGCCAGTCCCTGCGCATCTCACACATTGGCCTGCCAGCTGTTATTCTAACAGATTCTCTAGGTCGCAGTCTGAAGCCCTGGATATACGATTGTGGACTAAACGATTGGATGGGCTTGAGCCCACCCAAAACAGGGTTAGCCTCGCCACTGCATTGTGGACTCTCCAGTCCAACAGACAGATGCTTAACTCCTGAATCCTGCAGGTTGTTGTTAGCCAGGTCAAGTTCTCTCATACTAGAGGACTGGGAGCTGAGAACTGAGGAAAGAGCTTCACAGCTTCTCACTGACAGTTCACAGCCACTTATTCTGAAGAGAAAAAAAAGAAGACTGATAAATTGGTAAAATGCTGAGTTTTGGTGATGCATTTTCAGGGTTTCTAAAACGTTTCTTCTGGGGACCCATCATATAGATAACAAAGTATTCATTGGCCTTTTCATGACTTTATATTAGGAGGATTATTTATATAGGACAGCTCACAGATAGGACAGGAGATGGGGATGAGAGAGGGGGGAGGACACACAGCAAAAGGACCAGAAGTTGAACTTGAACCCTGGGGAGCTGCAGTGAGGACAAAGCTTCTGTGCATGGGGCACATACCAACTGATGTACAAGAGCACCCCAGGGGGTCCCACTTTTAAAAAATGGTAGCATTGCGACCCAATTCACAATAGGCCTAATAAACTTGGAAAGATCAGATCTGTGCATACATTTACATTCTAAACTATTTATCCACATCCACTTATATTGTCTTGATGTATACGTCTAAATATGTTGGCACATAATCACTGTAGGTTCTAAAAGCAAGTGGGTGTTTTTGCTGTGAATCAGTGATATAATGAACTCAATTGGGATGTGTATCTAAGTCCTACGCTATCCATCGCTCTGAAATGGAGCAGAGATCGACTGATAGACAGATGGAACATTTCACTTCATAGGGTTTCTTGGCCTGCTGTTTTTTGTGGTTGTAAATAAAACATTGGGTCTAAATTCAATTACTCCCCACCATTGTAGCAGTCCACAGGAAGGACCCACTGGACTAGGACCGTCTCTGTGTTTGAGACTTCCAGATTCATAAATTAAGCATTGGATACCAACAAGCTCCCCATGTGACTCAAATGTGTACTGTAGATTTAAGTCTTAAATTAATGACTATGTAAAAAAGTCTGCTAATTTATTTGGCGACCCAAATGAAACCCTCTGTGGGAATGACTAGTATGTATAATCTCTTGCTCCAGCACTTTTCAATTCTAAGCATGTTATCAATGTGACAGTAAATTAAAGTTGAATTGAGAATAAACAGACATCCAGTCATCAAAGACATATGATATCAAACATAAATTAGGTTCTCCATCCTCATGGTTCATATCGTGCAGGAGCTGAAAGTTACATTGAAAGAAAACAAGCTTGATAGCAAAAAAACTGGAACTAATAAACTCATATTAGAGAAGCAATTTAAAGTGTGTGGATGTCTGAGTTAATAGAAATATACTACAATTATACCACAACAGTGATCTGACCTTAAACTTTCCAGATTGCAGTGTGGACTCTGCATTCCAGGAAACAGCAGCTTCACTCCTGAATCCTGCAGGTTGTTGTTACTCAGGTCCAAGTCTCTCAGACTGGTGGACTGGGAGCTGAGAACTGAGGACAGAGCTTCACAGCTTCTCTCTGAGAGGTCACAGCCACTCAGTCTGGATAAATAATAATGAGCAGAACAAGACAATTATTTCTATTTTGGTTAATAACAGCACATTAACTGCATTCTGAAGTCACTTCTCCACACTTACAGAGCTTTGTTGGAGGCTTTGACCACTGGCAACAGCCTCAGAAGAGCCTCCTCTGAAGCAGAGTATTTCTTCAGGTCAAACTCGTCCAGATCTTTTTCTGATGACAGTAAGATGAGGACCAGAGCTGACCACTGAGCAGGAGACAGTTTATCTGTGGAGAGACGTCCTGATCTCAGGCACTGCTGGATCTCCTCCACTAAAGAACGATCGTTCAGTTCATGCAGACAGTGGAACAGATTGATGCTTCTCTCTGGAGACAGATTCTCACTGATCATCTTCTTTATGTATTTGATTGTTCCCTTTTTTGAGCTACTTCCTGTCTGTTTCTGCAAACCTCGGAGGAGATTCTGATTGGTCTGCACTGAAAGACCCAGGAGGAAGCGGAGGAACAAGTCCAGATGTCCATTTGGACTCTGTAATGCCTGGTCCACAGCACTCTGGTAGAAGTGTGTCTCTGCAGATTGATGGTCAGCTGTTTTTTCCTCTGACAGTAGATTGACTTCAGAGTTGATGAATGTCAGATGGACATGAAGAGCAGCCAGAAACTCCTGAACACTCAGATGGATGAAGCAGAACACCTTGTCCTGGTACAGTCCTCTCTCCTCTTTAAAGATCTGTGTGAACACTCCTGAGTACACTGAGGCTGCTGTGATATCGATGCCACACTCTGTCAGGTCTGATTCATAGAAGATCAGGTTTCTTTTCTGCAGCTGATCAAAAGCCAGTTTTGCCAGAGACTCAATCATCTTCCTGTTCTCTGGAGTCCAAAGTGAATCTGTCTCAGCTCCTCCATCATACTTGACATTCTTCACTTTGGACTGAACCACCAAGAAGTGGATGTACATCTCAGTCAGAGTCTTGGGCAGCTCACCTCCCTCTCTGGTCTTCAACACATCCTCCAGAACTGTAGCAGTGATCCAGCAGAAGACTGGGATGTGGCACATGATGTGGAGGCTTCGTGATGTCTTGATGTGGGAGAGGATTCTGCTGGCCTGCTTCTTGTCTGTGAATCTCTTCCTGAAGTACTCCTCCTTCTGTGGGTCAGTGAACCCTCTGACCTCTGTCACCATGTCAACACACCCAGGAGGGATCTGATTGGCTGCTGCAGGTCGTGTTGTTATCCAGAGGCGAGCGGAGGGAAGCAGTTTCCCCCTGATGAGGTTTGTCAGCAGCACATCCACTGAGGTGGACTCTGTAACATCAGTCAGGATTTTAGTGTTGTGGAAGTCCAGAGGAAGTCGACACTCATCCAGACCGTCAAAGATGAACACAACCTGGAACTCCTCAAAGCTGCAGATTTCTTTGGTTTCAGTGAAGAAGTGATGAACAAGTTCCACCAAGCTGAACTTTTTTTTCTTTCAGCACATTCAGCTCTCTGATAGTGAATGGAAATGTGAACTGTATGACCTGGTTGGCTTTGTCTTCAGCCCAGTCCAGAGTGAACTTCTGTGTTAAGACTGTTTTCCCGATGCCAGCCACTCCCTTTGTCATCACTCTTCTGATTGGTTCGTCCCTTCCAGGTGAGGCTTTAAAGATGTCTTCTTGTCTGATAATAGTTTCTGCTCTGTGTGGTTTCCTGGATGCTGTTTCAATCTGTCTGACCTCATGTTCATCATTGACCTCTGCAGTTCCTCCCTCTGTGATGTAGAGCTCTGTGTAGATCTGATTCAGAAGGGTTGGGTTTCCTGCTTTAGCGATCCCCTCAAACACACACCGGAACTTCTTCTGAAGGTTAGATTTAAGTTTACGCTGACAAACTCCAGAATGACTTTCTAAATAAACAGACGACAAACCAGATCATTAAGTCATTTACAAAGAAAACATGACAATTTCCTAAAGATTGCATATATAAACAGGTTTATCATCATCAGACTTCAGTAAACATCTCATTGATCCAGGATGTTAAATCTTAAGAGAAATCCTCTTACTCCTCTGCAGACAATCAGCCAACTCCTCCTGCTTCATTCTCCTCAGGAAGTGAAGTGTGATCCTCAGAAATGCCTCTCTGCTGCTCCTCTTCTGCTCTTCATCCTCACCGTCCAACACCTCCTCATCCTCCATCGGACTCTCTAAGCATTCTGGGTAATTTGAACTCAGAACCTTCTGGATGTTCTTCAACTCCTTCTTCACAAAAGTCCCAATGTTCTCCTCCAGTAGCTGAAACAGAATATTATGTGAATGACAACATTTAACGTCATGGCGCCAAACATCAGATCCACGTTGGACAGATTCACCACTGGTCTGTAAAGTGCAGCACGGAGATTATTGTGAACAGAGTGGATATAAAAGTAGTTGTTGTTCATTTACAGACCATAAATATGGAGTCCAGGTGTGTCTGATGCTGCTGGACAGACGGACCTCTGGGAACCTCTGAGATCTCCTGATCGACTCTGTGGAGGAATCGTGAATAATCAGTCACATTATGTCTGTCCACTCAGAGACAAAAACAAGGTGCAGGTCCTTTGAGTTAAAGTCTCAACAAACTTGATTTTGACTTGATATTTAATTTTCCTGATTTGTGTGAGTCTGAAGTTAATTACCAACTTTTTCATTTGTTGCTTTTGGGTGATTATCACCATGACGACCACACTGGAACCTACAGAAGCATACTGCATTCACTTGTGAAAATACAAACCCCAATTCCAATGAAGTTGGGACGTTGTGTAAAATGTAAATAAAAACAGAATACAATGATTTGCAATTCCTTTTCAACTTATATTCAATTGAATACACTACAAAGACAGGATATGTAATGTAGAAACTGATATATTTATTGTTTTTTTGCAAATATTCACTCATTTTGAATTTGATGCCTGCAACACGTTCCAAAAGAGCTGGGACAGGGGCATGTTCACCACTGCGTTACATCACCTTTCCTTTTAACAACACTCAATAAGCGTTTGGGAACTGAGGACACTAATTGTTGAAGAATTTTTCCCATTCTTGCTTGATATACAACTTCAGTTGCTCAACAGTCTGGGGCCTCCGCTGTCGTATTTTGCACTTCATAATGCGCCACACTTTCAATGGGAGACAGATCTGTACTGTAGGCAGGCAGGTCTCGTACCCGCACTCTTTTACTACGAAGCCATGCTGTTGTAACACATGTAGAATGTGGCTCTGCATTATCTTGCATAAATGAGCAGGGACGTCTCTGAAAAAGAAGCTGCTTGGATGGCAGCATATGTTGCACCAAAACCTGTATGTACCTTTCAGCACTGATGGTGCCTTCACAGATATGCAAGTTACCCATGATGCCATGAGCACTAACACACCCCCATACCATCACAGATGCTGGCTTTTGAACTTTGCACTGATAACTATCAGGATGGTCCTTTTCCTCTTCGGCCCGGAGGACACGAGGTCCATGATTTCCAAAAACAATTTGAAATGTGGACTTGTCAAACCATTGCACACTTTTCCACTTTGCTTCAGTCCATCTCAGATGAGCTCGAGCCCAGAGAAGGCGACATTTAACATGTTGTTATTATAGGACTTTTGCTTAGCATTGTACAGTTTTAACTTGCCCTTGTAGATGTAGCGACAAACTGTGTTAACTGACAGTGGTTTTCTGAAGTGTTCCTGAGCCCATGTGGGAATATCGTTGACAGAATGATGTTAGATGATGAGGGAGAACAGGCAGTTCAGGCCAGGGACATTTTGTTTTCTTCAACAGGGTGACGTCTCCAGGAATCATGGTTCGTGTGCCGAGAAACTGGGACCAGTTTGTGCACCAACGATGGGAGGGCTAAAGTCTAAACCACGGTTTCTCCCCACCTTTTTTACTCGATTGTCCAATAATAGTATTCATCATATCTATATGGTTGACCAATGACAATTCAACACATACAGCAATATAATGTATTACATGCTGAAATTCTGTCTCTTTTTTCTGGGCGACTGGTTGCAGTTAACAGCGTTGCTGCTTAGAGCTCTGCTGCCTGTGATCTTTCAAACAGAGAAAGACCTTGATCAAGCTTTTGCTTAATGATACAATTCTTATTAAATAGTTAACAGTACGTCGTAGTCTGTCTTCTCTATCAGTCTGTTTTCTTTCACCTCTCAAACAAACGAATACGCCTGACATTTTTAATGCAGTGCCGCCTGAGGGATCAAAGGTCACAGGCATTTAATGTTGGTTTTTGGCCTTGCCACTTACATGCAGAGATTTCTCCAGATTCTCTGAATCTTTTGGTAATATTATGGACTGTAGATGATGAAATCCCTCAATTTCTTGCAATTGTACATTTAGAAACGTTGTTCTTAAACTGTAAGACTATTTGCTCACACAGTTGTTCACAACCTCGCCCCATTCTTGCTTGTGAACGATTGAGCCTTTTGGGGATGCTCCTTTTATACCTAATCATGGCACTCACCTGTTTTCAATTAGCCGGTTCACCTGTGGAATGTTCCAAACAGGTGTTTCTTAAGCATTCCTCAACCTTCTCAGTCTTTTGTTGCCCCCGTCCCAGCTATTTTGCAACGTGTTGCAGACATCAAATTCAAAATGAGATTATATTTGCAAAAAACAATAAAGTTTATCAGTTTGAACATCAAATATCTTGTCTTTGTAGTCTATTCAACTGAATCTAAATTGGAAAGGAATTGCAAATCATTGTATTCTGTTTTGATTTTTGTGTAAAATTTTTTTTTCCAAACTTCATTGGAATTGGGGTTTGTAATTCTGCTCAGAATTTCTGAATTACTGAGATACCCCAACACCCTGTGAGGAGAAACTACAAATGCTAAAGCTGGCAACTGGGTATTTTTTGGCGTAAGGCTGAGAGGATTCCCATTGGCTGAAAAGGACGCCAAGCCAAAGGCTGAAGGCAGTGCACCAGAGACCAATGCCTGCAGAACGGAGCAAGAGACCCAAGACAGTGCACCAGGACTGAGGCTTGATGCCTGTGAAGCAGCAGGACTGGAGATGGGCAGCTGTAGGTCTGATTGTAGTTCGGCTAAGGCTGCTAACTGGAGGTCTGTCTGAGCATCAGCAGGGATGGATGACAGAGGACAAGGATCAGGAGTTTATAACATTCTGGATATATTTTTATTTTATTTTATTTTATTTTATTTTATTTTATTTTGTTTTGTTTTGTTTTGTTTTGTTATCGTAGTCAATTCCTACCTCACGCTGCTATCATAGCAACACTCATTATTTCCTCTGCCACTGTGCCAAATTTAATTTCTCCTATGGGGGATCAATAAAGGTTCATTTTAAATGGTCAAGGAAGAAATGCAGATACAGAGACAGGCAGTTAGAAAACAGAAAAGGCAAGCAACAAAGGAAGGCAGAGAAAAGTCCAAAGGGCAGATCAGTCAGAGTGAGGGGAAAACACTGGTTCATGCTGCGTTACTTTGCAAGCCAGAGGTCGGTATTCCCGACTTCCAATCTAAAAGCGTCCCAGTGGATCTGATCGAAAAAAAACATGGACGCTCGCTGTGAACAGGTGTTTAAATGGAAAGTCTGTGAACTTCAGATCAACTACAGCAGCCGATTTAACAGTTGAGGACACTTTAAGAAAAGACAGGAGGAGTCGGCTGCTAACACATACTGTCAAAGACTGAGACTGAGCTCAGATCAGCTGAATCAAAGCAAGAATAACAACTACAAACTGTTTTACTGCACGTTTCACAAACAAACACTATATGAAGTCAAACATGATGAAGAGGTTTAAAGTAATTGTTCACTTTGTGCACCATCGTCCTGCTGTGATGAACTCATGAGGCACAGAAAAAGAGCCGGAAAACAAACAAAGGGAGGACATTCAACTTGTGTTGCCTGCGTACAATTTGATTTCGATTTTTTGACAAATCGCAACGACTGACGTGTCTCAACTTCTGTTGTCACATGACTGAAAACCAGACTTGATGACTTGATGGAGGAACATAGTGGAGTCACAGTTATCCTTTGTTAGCAGCTAGCATCTGTTAGCCTGAATAAAATCACTATGTTACACTCAACCAGTCATTACACAAATGTTAAACTGGACTCAAGCGAACTCTGTGGGTGTTTGCTCTTTGGAACGGGTGGGTGCTCTCCCTTTCTCTTCAGGGACGTTCTCTGTTTCCAATTTCCTACCTCCTCCCACCTACCTAACGATGCAACGAACTGGATGATTACTTGTCTCGCTAAAAACTCCATCAGACAGATCTTTACACTGGCTTCCTGTCTATCAAAGAATAAATTTCAAAGTCCTGTTGTTGGTTTAGAAAGCATTGAATGGTTTTGGACCAAAATACATTTCTGATCTACTGCCACGTTATGAACCATCTAGACCTCTGAGATCAGTCCCCAGAGTCAGAAGTAAACATGGAGAAGCAGCTTTCAGTTACTATGCGCCACACATTTGGAACAAACTCCCTGAAAATTGCAGGTCTGCTCCAACACTCACCTCTTTTAAATCAAGACTTAAAACATTTATTTTTGCCACTGCTTTTAGCTGAAGCAATTCAAGTCTTTGAACTGCATTATGACTCTGACAGTTTTAGCAGAGACACTTCGTAACCACCCTGATCCAGCTTTCGTTCAGTTTCTTAGAAAAGGATTTGAAGAAGGTTTCCACCCCAGACTTTCCACACAACCATCCATCTCTTTCAAAATCAAAAATCTTCAGTGGGCCATAACTGAGCTGGAGTCAGTCGACCGCCTGCACGCGAAGGAAGTTAGCAGGAAATACTCCGGAAAGAAACGCATCATCATCGAATTTTTAGTCCTCCATGGCAGTACCATCCCCAGCATCAATAGCTTGATCTCGAGTGAGGACTTCTCCCTTCACTACGTCACCATCAACCATGCCATCGCCCTTATCAAACTCGCCGGGAAAGGGTTGTGGCTCTCAAAAACAGACATCATCAGTCTTCCCTATCCACCCCGACTTCTGGTGTTTCTTCGGCGTCCGCTGGCGTGGTGCATATTACTTCACCATCAGGCTCACCTTCGGTTGCAAAAGCAGCCCTAAACTCTTCGACACCCTGTCCGAAGCCCTCTGCTGGATCTTGTCTAAAAACCATGGGATTCCATTTCCTCGTCCATCTCTTAGACGCTTTTCTCATCACGCCCATCTTCGCCTACGCATCATCCCCCAAGGGTGAGCCTTTAACTCTCACTAACTATCCATCGCTTCTTCCATTCTATCACTCCTGACTTCCATCTCCCTGGATAGCTCAAGCCATGTCGAACTCCGTCTGTGGCTCAACCTTCTCACCAGTTGGAACGGAATCACTTTTACAATGACCAACCGACTCACCCGCACGACATCCATCTGTACACCGATGTTGCTCCTTCCTATAAATTCCTATAAATAACCACCTGACCCTCTCCTCTTCTTCGCTCTCGTATTCTGCACCCCCCCACCCCATTTCTCTCTCCCTGTTTCTTCTCTTCTTTCCGCTCCTTTGTAGGACCATGACGGGGTCCACCACTGCCCGCGTGCGGCGGCGGATTCTCGACAGTGCTTCCCCACAATGCCCTCGAAGAACTAAGATCTTCAACGTTTTGTTTTCTTTTTCTTTCATAATAAATTGTTTAAAAACATCTTGTTGACGGTGTGGTTCTTACTAGTGAATGTATCTAAGAGCTCACCTCTTTACAGCAGGAGGTGGTTGTCCTTTTAAATTAATGGGACGACCCATTGACCCGTCATGCTTGAAGGACACACAGTTGGGTTCAGGTCCAGGTCCAATTTCAGGTCCAGGTCCAGTAGAAGCTGGTCTCCTGTTGGACAGAGAAGAAGACCACCAGAGATGTTAATTCACTTTCTAGTCTTCAGACACAGAAACTTCTGTCCATAAAATAGTGGAAAACATCAGGAATAAACCTTCAGAGAATATTGGACCAAACTAATTCAACAAAGTGAAATGAAGAGTTGAAGACTGGTTCTATTGGGCAGCTTTCTAAAGTGAGAAGATACATTTAAGTGAAGAAGAATGAAGCTGAAAATAAACATCAGGTTTCAAAAAACATCTTTCTCCACAGTTAAAACATGAATCAGTCACATATTAATGTTACTAACAGCTCACCTCTTTACAGCAGGAGCTGGTTGTTCTTTAAAATCAATGTAACGATCTGTTGACCAGTCACTCTTGAAGGACACACAGCTGGGTTCAGGTTTAGGTTCAGGTTCAGGTCCAGGCTCAGGTCCAAGTCCAGGTCCAGGTCCAGGCTCAGGTCCAGGTCCAGTGGTTTTAGAGGGAGGGCCTCCCTCCTCTCTGTCCTCACACTGATTCATGCTGCTCATCTCACATACACTTTCATCTGGAGAGGAAACACAAATCATTCATCTGCACATCAGCTGAAATCAGCCTTTGGGTCAGAAACACTCTTGAAGGACAAAATGTCTGAAAGTCGACTTCCTCTTCTAACATTTAAACTCAGAGCACATTATTCCACAACTCACTGACTCTATTAATACATATTTCACTAACTGGCTGCTACAGGACATCAAACCAAAACTAAATCATGTCATTAAATAATTTGTATTCTGTTTTCTACTGTTCTTTAGAAACTCTTCCTCTGAGAAGTAATCAGGAGCAGAAATACTCCAGTAACGTAACGGGCACTTTAAGTACTGACACTGAGAGCCACGTGTTCCTGCTGACTGTTGCTCAGTGATGAAGTTCTATTTGTATTAATGAAATAAAGCTTCAGACTCCTGGATGTCCTCTTACTGCCTCCTCATCAGTCCTGGACTGTAAATACAACCACAGATTATTCACCGACACCAACAGCTGCTCTGCAGCCGCGTTTAGTGCGTCAGACAGCGGGAGAGCGGCGGCTCGTCTCGGCCTCCTCCACAGGCTGATTCAGACAGGTGTGTGTCCGGACGCTCCGAGTTTAAACTTGCAAGTTTGGAGAAATAAACAACCGAGTTTCACTTTGTGTGCTGTTTCCGGTGTAACAGTGAAAGTAGAGCTTGTGTTAGCGAGTCGGACATGTCACATTACCTTCGGCTGGAGGTTCAGACGGAGAAAACTGCCACACACCTTAAGGAGAAGTGAAATTAAACTGTGAGGAGGAAACACCCAGAGAGCTACGACCAACCCAGTCTGTTGCAACACAACGAGCTAACACATGCCGAATTTAAAAGAAGTCCCAAATAATGAAGAATCAGTTACAAACAGCGTTTCAGGAGGTTATAAAGTGTCTCCTAACTCAAAAACTCACTAAATGGAGAGATTTCATAAGGGAGTCTGGGGGTCGTCTCTCCCTCTTCGCCTCCTCGCTGTTGATGTGACTTGTAATATGTTGGTGTTCGTGTTTGTCCTCTGCTGTCGTAAAGAAATAAAGTTCTCAGGTTGTTGTAAATGATTGTTAACAACCACAGGAAGCATTAAAAATTTGTGCAGGACAATCTAACGAGGTTCTGGAGGTCCACATCTCAAATCAACAGACTACATGTCAGTTCATGTGATCTGGTTCCTTTTAATACAGCATGAAAACAATATTAACTATTTGGAATAGTTAATATTCCAAATATTAACTATATTTTAATATAGTTAAATTAATATATTGAATTTCACCTGGACACATATTAGAAGATGTTTAAAAATATAGAAATTCATTTGATGACTAATTGTAGTAAAAGTACTCAATTACTTTCCAGCAGCGCGCTGACAGAGACAACATGGTGATGATACAAGTAGAATGTTATATTCAGCTACTTAAGCAGAGGAGAAACATTTCACTCAGTTTTCTCTCCTTCTTCTGAGCAGTAACTTCATAAAGAGTCCAGAGCTTTTGACTATTTTATTTGAAGAGCAGTTTTTAAATCTCAAACAAACTCAAGGATTGAACTTTGCATTTCATAACTTTATGACAGCCCACTTAACCACTGAGCTACCTGGACATCTACCTTGGGAGAGTTTGATTGAATTAAATCAAAGCTTCCACAGAGGAAGACTGAGGGCCATGAAGAGAGCTGCTGATGAGACATATTCTTCATTTAGTCAAAGACTTCAGACTCTCTCAGAGGTTTTCTCTCCTTCTGAGCAGCAGCTTCATGAAGAGTCAGGATTTCATTTGACAAATCTCTTCTTTTAAAGTTTTCATTTTTACGTGTTGGATTTCAAAAGTGTCTGAGTCTCAAGAGATCAATGTCTTCGTCAAGGTTTGAACCCAAAACCTTCTGTCTGCAGTGAAGACAGAAGGTTTTGGGACTCTTTACAGAAGCACTTTATCCTCCTGAGCTAATGAGTTGGAGATACAATTCTGTTTCTGAGAGGATTTCAATTTTTGTTTTGGACATCAGGTTTAAAATAAATAACCTGAACTGCTCAGCGACTGAACCCACAACCTCCAGACTTCACTGAGTCTGGGCCTCTATCAGCTGAGCTACTGGATCTGATAGAAGCTCTTTGTTTCTTTCACATTTCACTCTTTTGAACGTCAACACCCCAAAAAAATCAAGCAAGAATTGAACCAACAGCCTCAAAATTTCCAACCCTAGTGTTACACTGCTGAGCTAACAGGACAATGAGAGCAGAGAGTCTCTCAGAGTTTTTCACTCGTTCTTCCGAGCAGCAACTTTATAAAGAGTCAGGATTCAAACCCACAACCTCCAGACCAGCTCATCAGAAACCTGAATGTCCTGCTCTTGCCTCTTTTATCTGAAGATGTGTCTTCAAAATTCACTCATGGATCAAACTCACAATCTCAGAACTTCCTGACAGTCCTCCAACACACTGAGCTACCTGGACATCAGGTGACTGAACCTGAACTTTAGTTTGTGTTTTATTTTGTGCTTTATTTCTTCAAACTGTGGATGCACAATTCTGTGTTTGTTAGTTTTTTTGCTCTACTTTTTTTTTTTTTTGTACTTTGGACGATGGTGCGCAGCATTAAATGATTAGATAGAAACATTTGCCTTGACTTGATTTTCATTATTGTCACACTTTGCCTCCAACTTTATTTATCTACTGCATCAATGAACATTATCCAATCGAACAATATCACAGTTTCTTATTAATATTTTGATGCATTGTAAAAAACAAAATAACCTGTTCCATGTGATGGAAAAGACAGCGACACCTGTTAGCTCAGTTGGTAGAGCAGGTGTGCCATGTACAGAGTCTTTCTCTGCAGCGGACCTGGGTTCGATTCCTGGTCTGGGGCTGATTGCTGTGTGTCTCCTCCTCCGTCATTGTGTTTCCAGTCATGTCTTTAGTTAATCTATCAATAAATATGTTACATCAAGGAAGTCGAACTTGCAGTTCCTAAGATTAAAATGTCTGGTGTGATAATAACCTGCTTTATTATGCATTTGCGTTTTAACAACACGCTGCTTGTGTGTCAACGGCTGCCTTGTCAATAAAGCTCCTTTGAATCGAGTTGAGGCCGTTTGCCCAATCAGAGTTCGAGACGTCACACTTCCGGTCTGTCCCGTATGGACCCAGTCAGCCAGCAGCTCTCTGTGTGTCCACCAACATGCTGACGGTGAAATGCTTCGTGTGAGCAGCAGATAAATAAAGTAAGTGCTTCATTCATCTGTTACATGTTTTCACCGGCTGTCTGGATACTTCGCATGTCGCTCCAGCGACAGTAACCGAGCTAACACTGCTGTCCGTGTAGCTAACTGACAGCCAGCTAGCATTAGCTTGTTAGCTCAGCTGTCTTGTGTCGTGAACAAACCGTTTGAGTGAAGAATGATGCACTCGGAGTGAAATGAAGCTTTTACTGCACATTTGGACTCACACAATGTTACATTTAATGGCAAGAACGCTTCAAATCAACGTATCTGACTAACGTTTTCCATGCTAACTTAGCAACGCTAGCTAATGAGCGTTGATTGACAGTAACTCAGTGCAGCTGTGCAGCAAGTCTGCATTTACTCAGGTACAAATTAAACTCTTTGTGTTAAACTTTCAAACAGCCAGTGATGAAATAAACCAGGTTTGATTCACTCAAGTACTTTCTGAGGAACTTTATTCTGCTACTTTACAGTTTCATTCTACTGTGTTAAATCAAATGTGTTAAAGTGCTCGACCCGAACAAACACTCTGCTTGTACATTTGATTTAATCACATAAGTAGGCAAGAGTTCGACTGGAAGTTTATAATTGAGACAGTTGAATCAACCAGCTCTGTGTCTGAACTTCCTGCTGCTTTATGACTGAACATGTTACATTTGTGTTAAACTTGTCGTGTTCTGCTTTCAGATTCCCACTGTGGCTTCTGGAGCGGGTCCGAGAGCGACTTCCAGCACCGGGTCGCTTCACAGGACCAGATGAGGTCCGTTCTGTTTGTTACAGACTCATCGGTCTGCAACTAACACTTTCTGTCATTAATCTGCAGATTATGATTGTTATGATCTGTTTCAGAGAGCCTAAATTGACATCTGATTGCTAATTTTTATCTAGGAAGACTTCACTTTTTCAGCTTGTTGCTACCTTTGAGAAATTAATGTCTAATAAAAGTGAAATGAATATTGCAGTTGTCCTTGCATTCATGCTAGTATGTTTTATATCCATGAAATAACACCATGTTTGGTTCAGTTTTTATTGAGCACATGTTGAAATATCATGAACTGTGGAGTAAAAACTCCTTATACAGTGATTCATGTATGACAAAAGGGAAAAGTCAAAGCAAGTTTACTGTGGTGTGAAAAGTCATGAATATATATTTGACAAACAGTGAAACATGTCACAATAAAAAGGTTTAACATTTTCATGTTACAAGTACCAAAAAACTTCCATTCCCATTAAGCAAATTTAACATTTAAACATGCTTGAAAAATGTAGAACATGTCTAGAAGATAACACAGCAGCCTTTCACAATAAAATGCAGTTCAGCTGTATGAACCCCTCGTCTTCTACATGAACTACAACGAAGACTACCAGTCTGAAAAAAGCCTTTGTTAAAGATTTTAAAATAACTTTCAATACGTCAACTATGAATGCATTTCCAAGGAATATTAAACTTGGAAATGCATTTGTAGTTGATATATTCAAAGTTATTTTAAAATCTTTGTCACAAAAAGCTTTTTTCAGACTGGTCGTCTTTGTTGTAGTTCATGTAGAAGACGAGGGGTTCAAACAGCTGAACTGCATTTTATTGTGAAAGGCTGCTGTGTCATCTTCTAGACATGTTCTACATTTTTCAAGCATGTTAAAAATGTTAAATTGCTTAATGGTATGGAACATTTTTTGGAGTAAAAGGCATAACGGTGAATTCTTTCTGGATCTGACACACCTGGAAGAAGAAGAAACAAAGTTAAAGTTCACTGTTAGCAACAAGAATTAGCAGATAAACTTAGTTCTTCATGACATGTTTTCTCACCTCTACCTGTTCACCAGCGAGTCCTTCAAACTTCATCAGCTGGACGGCAGCTGGTTTTAATGTTCCTGGTCCTGGTTTCTTCTCATGGTGCAGGGCTGTGTTTCTGTTGAACGTCTGAAACATATCAAATTCAGACAGAATCAGACTACAGGCTGTAGAACAAACCTTCAAACATTTTTGTACTTGTTGTGACTGTTGTCTCTTCATTCTCAGGTGACAGTCAGCCAGCTGAGCCTGGTGTCCCACAAGCTGGTAACCTCTCCCTCCCAGTGGGAGCACCCTGACCTGCTCAGCATCATCAGCTACCTGTTATCTCAATGATCAGCTCAGGGCTCGTCTGCATCGCCCCGCTGATCTACGGCTCCATGGAGATGTTCCCGGTCCCGATCGTCATCGCTGTGCAGCTGCTCGTCTGGCAGATCTACTAAAGAAAGAAGCTGCTGGACCAGAAGTTCACCAGCACACAGGACCAGAAATAAACTCATCTGAGGTTCTGTGAGGACAAAGAGGAGCAACTCAAAACTATTGTGCTCCTGTCACCTTTTTCTAGATTTATATTAGAATCGTCCTGGACTGCTGCCGTCCGTCTGCACATTAATCCTCCTGGCCTTTTCATCATTCAAACTGTAACATGTAAATTGTTTTGGAAACATTAAAAATACCTTTAAATAAAACTGGATTGTCCGTCAGCCTGTGAGGCGTGATTAGTTTGAAATGAAGGTCACATGCAGTCAAACATTTTCAATTAGAATTGACTGTCCAGCTGATGTCTGCTGTGAAACAACTCATGAATATAATCTGGAGGCGAGTGAAGCATCAGGAAGATGCAAAGACAACGAGGAACTAACCGAAGGAATTGTTTTGACGTAAGATCAAAGGTCAGGAAACGACTTTCTAAACAAATTAAACTAACCCACCATAGATAAATTATTAGAATCAACAGTTCAGGATTTCAGATTCTGTTCAGTTATTTTATTGAAGATTGAGCATGAAGATTTAGAAACCGTTCATAAGTCGTGGTTTCCTATAAAAGAAAAAACAATTAGTAACAAACTCAGACTGGTGACTTTACAAAGGAAATTCATCATAAATTGTACTTTGATTTAACTAAAGTTCTCTTTAGCAGCTTCATGAGTGAGTCAACCATGATTATCATTAAATAGAGCAACAAGTGATCTACAACCCAACAGCAGCTCCCAGAATGTGTCCAAACCTAAAGTAGCATCACGTCGACCAAGTCATGACATCACTCACCTGAGCAGGTACGCACGCCACACTGAGGAACCAAAGACTGACTGTGTGGCAGCAGCTCAGCTTTATAGGCTCCAGGTGGCCTGATTGGCAGGTGAGCAGGTGAGCGTCATCAAAGGGCATCATCTAAGACTATACAATCTTTGATGACGCTCACCTGTCTTAAAAAGGTGGAAACCTTTTAGAAACACCTGGTTTCCATCTTTGGGAGCAAAGAACCACGAGAAGCAGAATTTAAGGTCGACAGCTGAAATGATGTTTTCATGCTTGTTAATGTTTGTCACACTGCTGCCTTCAGACTGGGAGGTTGTGGGATTGATCCTCTGACAATCTTTATGTTGTAGAAACCAAATTATTGCTCTCCTGCACATTTATTGGTGTTATATATACTGTGAAGTGAGTTTATTGTGTAGTGAAATAGCTCAGTAAGATGAGATGCTGCTGCTGTTCTTCTGAGGTTTAGGGATCAAATCCCAGCTGGTCCGTCAGGGAGTTTTGAGTTTTATAGCATGTTTGGGGCCTTTTTGAGAGAACAAATCAGTAAAATCCTCAGTTTCACCAGGACTTGAACTCACAACCTCAGAACTGCTGCTCAGTCTTCTTACTCACTGAGCTATTTGCTCTGAGATAATTCTCCTTCATTAGAGCTTTTTACTTCTTCTTTCTGACAACAGACTCCAAAGTCAAAGGTTTGAGCGAGGATCAAACCCACATCATGAAAAACTGAAAGGAAATCCCAAATATCCTGAACTACCTGATCAGTGAGCCTTCTAATCTGTTTCTTGGAGGTTTTGAGTCTTTTTCTCTGTGTTCAGCTTCAAAGTATTGAGTCTCACATCCTCAGCACACCTTTCAGAAACAGGTGTGCATCAGATCGAAGTGCTGAGGATGTGAGATTCTGTTCTAAATCCAGGCTGATCTGTGGGGAGGTTTTCATTTTCAAAGCATTTTTAAGAGGACGTCTCGGCAAAATCCTTGTTCACCAGGGGATTGAACTCACAACCTCTGAACTTCTGCTCAGTCTTGTCAAAGAGACATTTGTTTACTCTAATTCTTTTTCTACTTCTGCTGATAACAAGCTTGACTTTGTGTTTATGATTCTACATGTTAAGTTTATGAAGAGTTTGACAGAATTGTACATCGCTCGTTATCTGTTTAGTTTAATTATTTCCTGTTTTAGCAGCTTTAGTTTTGTCTACTTAGTATTTTGTTTAGTTTAGTTTTGGGTAACACTGTGGACACTCTGGGTTATACAGGTAGCTGCAGGACCATGATGCACCTGGGTGGGCCTGTAGTTTCTTACCAGAGCAGGAGAGGCTGCAGGATTTGCAACAGGAAAAGGAACTTTGTTTGGAAATTAAACTTGTGTTGCCTGCTTCCAACACAATATCTGATGGGTGCAGTGGTCCAGTTTCGTTAGTTATGGCGAGATGAAGCTTCCATCCAATCGGTTCACTCATGGACTGAAGCTTCATTTGCTCTACTGCGCCATCAAGTGGACATTAAATGTAAAGCAGGCATTGATTATAATGACACCATGTCTTTGGTGTGTGAAGCTTTGAACTGAATTATCCTGAAATGATGATGCCGATAACCAAATATATCCTCATAAATATAGTGTCTGTTGTGTCTGATGAAATGATGGCAGGGACAGAAACCAAAGTTGAAACACATTTTATTCATTTTAATTAAAAAATAAAAACATTTCCACAGTGCAACAAACATGCAACAGAGTCCAAAATCCACAGAATGTGAGATGACACGCTTTGAAGCCTTGACACGGAAGAACACATCACTAGATTTCGTGGCTTCATTTCAACTGGGTTTAGCTGTTCTGTTCTGTTAGGGTAGAGGACCAGTTCTGACGGCCCTGGTGGGTTGGACTGGGCCGGCCCGTCAGTTCCTCATCGTGACATCGTGCAGCTTGCTTGTATGTCCTGTGTTAGAACAGAGTCACAGTTATCGTTTGTTAGCAGCTAGCATCTGTTAGCCTGAATAAAATCACTGTGTTACACTCAGCCAGTCATCTGGACGGGAGAGATGGAGACTGGTTCTACTGGGCAGCTTTCACATGTGAGAGTATGAAATGTACTGAAGAAGAACGATGCTGAAGAAATAACATAAAACATGAATTGGTGACATATTAATGTTATTAACAGCTCAACTCTTCACAGATAATCTGACGGACAGAAAAAGCTTCTCACAAACACACTTGTGTATTTGGACAAACGAACGGTTTCTCCCCCTCGTGGACGGTCAAGTGTTCGCTCAGATCGTCCTTCGATGGAAACGTTTCATCACAGTCCGAGCAGCTAAATGTTTCCTCCCTGGTGTGGATTCTCATGTGTCGGGACAAATGGCCTCTGTCGCTGAATCTGGCGTCACAATCTGAGCAGGTGAAAGGTTTTTCTCCCGTGTGAACTCTCAGGTGTCTGGTCAAATTCGACTCGACTGAGAAGTTTTTGCTGCAGACTGAGCAGCTGAAGGGTTTCTCTCCGGTGTGAATTCTCATGTGAATCCCAAGTTTTCCTCTGTGGTGAAACATTTTCTTACACACCGAGCAGCTCAACTCTTTTCCTTCTGAATGGATTCTCATGTGATTTCTAAGAGGTTAATTTCTCCCAAAAAGAATATTGTTTGGAAAATAATCGTTTATGGAGCTTTGTGAGCATTTTCAGCCTCGTTTTCAGCCATTTTTCAGTACTATTGTTTACATTTAGCCAAAACTAGTTCCATGCTTTACAGTTTGGTTCCAGGACTTGAGCTTGTGGTGGAGTATTAATACTTTCACTGGAGTAAACAGAACCAACCTGCTCTGTGTAACTGGACCTGAGGATTGTAAACAGCGTCCAGTAGTTTCTGTTTTCGACACAGTTCCTCCTCGTACTCTGCTACATGTCTTTAGAAGCCTGCTGCATAAAAACAAATTCGGCTCCGTCTTCTTCCTGCGGTGAGCTAAGTTAGCTTCTGAGGTTTCTGGACAGCAACACATTCTGGTCTTTAATTCAACTCAGTGTAAATTTAACCTGTTCGTCCTTGTGTAAGTTAGGGAATGCAGACAGTACGGGGCTCACAGCTCCAAGGGACCTTGGAGTCAGCATTCAGCTGTGTGTGGGTCAAAGGTTAGCAGGAGACAAGGCCACTATAGGGACTAAAATGGAGCCTGACTCCTATGTCAGATGGAGGGGGATATCTAAATGTACATCTCCAGGAAAGGATAGAGGGGTCATTTAGGTAATTTTGGAGCACAAGACCTAAGGAGTGACAATAACAGATTTAGCCATTTGTGGGAGATGAGCAGAGAGATAGGCCAACTCCTTTTCTTAGTTGATTGGACAGATGGACCCTCAACCCACCACAGTGACCAATTACAAGTATGCAGCCACAGCCCAAGAGACTTTAAGAAGGCTAACGAGTAGAGAATCGGGGCATTTTGGAACTCCAGAGGGCGGCCGCACTTTGAATTTGGACGCTGGCTAGAAGAACTGTTTCAATAAAGACTGCTCTTTCCTCCACCCAAGCCATGCCTCCGCAGAATTCTTTTATCATCAAACTACACGCCGACACCTTTGAGGAAAGAGCCCAGAAACTACACTTCATTAGCTTTAACAAACAGTTTTTACATCCATCTGTTTATTACATCACTATGGACACAATCAGATGAGTTTGTGAACACGATCATAGGTTTTTTCTTCTCGTTATTCAGAACTTCACAGAACTTCTTCACAACTTAGTTCACTGAGCTGTTGAGTCGGCAGCTTGTTGGTTCTGTGTGGACTATTTGGTCTCCGGCTCTTCTGTCCGTCGCCTGCTGTTGGACTATAAAACTGGTCTGTAACAAGTGGAGCCACCGGGTCAGACAGAGAAAGACTTTTCTCACAGCTGTTTAGTTTCACGGATTCAAATCCAACAACCCTGCTGGAAAAACCAGCATAGCTGGTCACCAGCATCCCCTGCTGCTGCTGGGATGTTGGTGCTGGTATGCTGGTCACCAGCATGGGATGTGTCTCCAACTTATTTCATATTGCAGAGTATGAGGAGGAGTGAAGTTGGCTGTGAAAGTCCAATACAGGACACAGAGTCAGTGAGGTTGTAAAGTACAACAAGTTTATTGAACACGAGCTTCAAACCTGCAAGATTTTGGGTTCATTTGAGGAAACCTGAAACAAACTGTAAGTACTGCACTAAAGATACAAAAAGATAAATGCAACACTTTGTTTGTTGCTCCTGTTTCTCTCACAAGTTGAAGTAAAACATTTTATAAAGTTTTTCTTTTGTATGTACACAAAATAATCACTTCTTTCAGATGCTGAGCACACATTTGTTAAAATCCAATAAGATAAGCCATCCACCTGACAGGTGTGGCAAATCAAGGTGCTGATTGAACAGGACTCAGACACAGGTGTTCCCTGCCAGCATGGAAATCATGACATACACTGAGAGAAACACAATGATTTTCATTAAAATGTCTTTTCTTCTCATAGAATAATCAGACAGAAATGAAGAGATGTTGTGCAGTTTGTGACTCTGTCACTACGGACATAATTACATGTGGAGTGTTTCAGGTGGAGTGTCGAGTACATTTGATCAGATTTTACTGTCCATTTACAACTTTGTTCACAATGATTCTTTACAATTAAAGCTGCAGACGAGTCAATGTTTTCTGTTTCTTACATTTCA
>CAEMYA010001504.1:31698-47275 GCA_903131615.1 Diplodus sargus
AAGCAGAAACAATGACAGAAAATGTCTCTTAGTCTGAAATCTGCTGTGGTGAACATGATGTGTCCAGATGTGACCAGAGGAACATCTGACTATGAAGCCAGGAATCTGTCTTTCTTTCTGTCTGTCCGTGGTTCACATGTCTCCAGAACTGCTGATCCAATCTGATTTATACTCGGCAGGTTTGTTGCTGAGGACTCAAAGAAGTGAAGTGTTCAATTTGAATTCAGTATCAGAATGTTTTAGGGCCGCGACAACTAACCCATTAAATCGATTATAAAAACAGCTGCAAACCAGTTTAATGGTGGATTAGCTGGTTTATGTTGCAATGCAGGGCACTGTGGCACGGAGCAAACTGCTTCACTTCATAGTCAAAGACGTAGAGCAGAAGACACGTCAGGAAAACACCTTCAGTGTAGCAGTTCTGGTCTCCTACGGTGGGAGCAGTAAGCCAGTTAATGGCGCCTCGCGTAGTTCAGGTGATGAAACAGGAAGCTGCTCAGAGTTCCACCGTCTCCTTCCTAAACCGGCTCCGTTACACATTTGCAACATAGTGGAGGCCACGGAGGAACAGAAACACTAAACGCTACAGAAGAGAAAAGTGTACGAGCCAAGTCATCAAAAGTGTGGCAGCACTTTATATTAAAGTCTTCAAAGAAAACAGCTCCAAGATGTGCAGAGCTGATCTCACATGGCCCGGTAGCACCACATCACTGAGACCTGAAGAGAAAGCAGGTCGGAGCCACTACGGTTGAAGGAGACTCGGCACGGTGACTTAGTAAAGGTTTCAAACCCAGAAGCTGTCTCCACTGATCCATAGCGTCTGTCCCTTTAGTCACTTATTGTTCAGTGTTTTAATGAGCAGCAGGATTTGTTTGTTGGACAGGCTGACTGACTAAAGTTTGGACAGGATGAACTTTTGGACCTGATCCACTTCATCCATTAGTAAAGCTGTTGTTCCTGCAAACACCAGATTAGGGCCCGGCTACATTATAGCTTTCATTTTAACAACCAACGTTTAAGACAGAAACAGCTTCCGTCTGTGCTCTCAGGTCTGTGATGGATCAGTGTCGCCCCCTGATGGGTAATTAGCTGCAGTACGGTCAGAGACACTGGAGGACATCAGAGGAGGTTTTAGAATATTTCATGTGGTAGTCAGAGATCGTCTGAAGTCAAGTCTTTATTTCTTCACAGAGAAACTGTTAAAATATATATTACATGTCCTGTTTATTCTCAGTGCTCAGGCTGCATTCACAATGTACATTTATCTTTTTATTCACTTTCTAAAGTCTAAATGTCTTTATTGGCACGATGTCACACAAACAACAAATGGTCAAAGCAAGAGAAGAAGAAGAAGATTGAAGTGTAAAGACGAGTACAGTAGATGGAAACACAACATAGATATAAGTGTAACCAAAGCTGACAATAACAGCACAACACTAAATAATAAGTGTCATCACATATAACATGAACAACTGTCAGCTGACTGTCACTCACTGTCCCTCAGTTTGTGGCAGCAGAACATAGACTGCTGCTGGATCACAGCTCTTTGGGTTCTCCACTAGTAGGACTGTTCATGTTTCTGCATCTACTGGCTCAACAAAGCCTTTGGAATCTATTACATGTTAAACATGTGTTTCTCTAATGTGTTTCTACTTTCCACATGTTGTGAGGAAGTGCTGCTCTGTTGTTGTTGTGTTTTATTGTACAGGTCTGATCTGTATTTGCTCTTTACATCAGCAGATATGAACTTAAACAACAAGGCGTGTAATGAGTTCACTGAGCTTTATGTGAATTGTGCTGCTATGCAAACTGATATTCTATAATATTGTGTGTGTCACTTGACAAAGAAACAAGTCAACATGGTGACTCCGTTGTGAGGAAGGACGCCCCATGACACCACAGCCAGCAGCTGTTCTGACGAGGGCTGTAATGATACACGTATCGAAGCCGAAATCGCGACACTCATATTCACGAACCTGTCTCGCGCTGTGAGCCGAAATCGCGACACAACTTCCAGTCCAGATCAGCCCTATGAGCTGTAACCACATTAACACCGCAGCGGTCGTTCGCCAATTCTCCGCCGTTGTTCGTTCACACAGAGCGGAACATTGCTGTAAAGACGAACCGCTGCGTGATTCACACAGAAAGCCGTCGTTGCGGCTCCTAAAGAGACGTGACGGTACACGTCATGATGATGATGGTCCGGAGGGCTGACTGTCGCGGAGATTTTCTTTCATCATAAACACTCGGTGAGTTAAAGTTTTTTTTGCCGATGACAAACGCCGTTTATTGGGCAGAAATGTGATGAGGAGTCTGTAGGACGGGCGGGAGGAAGGACGCTTCTCCACGTACAGCTGCGTTATTTTTCCTTGTTGCCAAAGACAGTTACAGTTACTACGTTACCTTAGTTTTGTTCTGTAACGTTGTTTTGTGGGACATTTCTCTGTATTAAGTTGAGTGAGGGATCTGTGCAGTTAACAGACCATCAGATAGACACGCCCTCCACAATACTGCACCTCTGATAATATCAGACAAGTATCATATATATAAGTTATTGAAATATTACATAAATAAAATGTTTAATTTAGAAAAAATAAAATTGAGGTTTGTATCGAACCGTGGGTCAAAAATCGTGATACAAACCGAATCGTGAGTTTGGTGTACCGTTACAGCCCTAGTTCTGACTGATGGTCTCCTCAGTCTGCTGCTAACACACATGAGGCCACTACCAATGGTGGAGGATGAAGGAGTGCTGTGTGCACTTTAGAAAACAAACTACATTTTACTTTTGCATTATACATGTAACAAACATTTTAGAGGTGTGAATCTTCACGGGCGTCACGATTCCATTACGATTCAGCTGTCAACGATTCTCGATGCATCTCAGTGTTCGTCATTCTCAGTGATCTATAGTCAGGTCCATAAATATTGGAACATCGACACAATTCTCTTCCTTTTGGCTCTATACACCACTACAATGGATTTACAATGAATTGAAATGAAATGATGTGCTTTAACTGCAGACTTTCAGCTTTAATTTGAGGGTATTTACATCCAAATCAGGTGAAGGTGTAGGAATTACAACAGTTTCTATATGTGCTTCCCACTTTTTATATGACCAAAAGTAATGGGACAATTGACTCAAAAGCTATTTCATGGACAGGTGTGGGCTATTCCCTCATTATGTCATCATCAATTAAGCAGGTAAAAGGTCTGGAGCTGATTCCAGGTGTGACATTTGCATTTGGAATCTGTTGTTGTTACCTCTCAATATGAGATCCAAGCAGCTGTCACTGCCAGTGAAGCAAGCCATCATTGGGCTGAAAAATCTAAACAAACCCATTGGAGAAATAGCAACATTAGGTGTGGCCAAATCAACTGTTTGGAACATTCTTGAAAAGGAAGAAAGCACCGGTGAGCTCAGCAACACCAAAAGACCTGAAGACAACGGAAAACAACTGTGGTGGACGACAGAGGAATTGTTTCTCTGGTGAATAAGAAGCCCTTCACTGCAGTTGGCCAGATCAGAACACTCTCCAGGAGGCAAGTGTGTGTGTTTCAAAGTCAACAAGACTTCACCAGAGTGAATACAAAGGGTTCACCACAAGATGTAAATCATTGGTGAGCCTCAAAAACAGGAAGACCAGATTAGAATTTGCCAAACAAACACCTAGAAAAGCCTTTACAGTTCTGGAAGAACATCCTATAGACAGATGAGACCAAGATAAACTTGTACCACAGTGATGGGAAGAGAAGAGTGTGGAGAAGGAAAGGAACTGCTCCTGATCCAAAACATACCACCCCATCAGTGTAGCATGGAGGTGGTAGTGTCATGGCGTGGGCATGTATGGCTGCCAATGGAACTGGTTCCCTGGTATCTATTGATGATGTAACTGCTGACAAAAGCAGCAGGTTGAATTCTGAAGTGTTTTGAGCAATATCCTCTGCTCATATTCAGCCAAATGCTTCAGAACTCATTGGATGGCGTTCACCTGATTTGAATGTAAATATGGACCTGACTACTATATATCACTGCAAACGGCTACTTTTCATCATTTAAATTCCCCTTTTATTCTGAAAGTCCTTCCAATGATCACATTACAGCAGTCTACAAAATAAAAGCATGCATCGTTTCAATCATCAAACAAAACCTGTTTCCATCTGCAGCGTCTTTCAAGTTTGTCTACAATAATCTAGTTTTCACATGGCAGCTTTAAGATCCAACATTTACTGACTCTGCTGCACACACCTCTCTCAGAGTTGGACAGCAGAGTTGACAGCAGCTCCTCAGATCTCGGCTGATTAGCTGCTGTAACAGTTGTTATTTATGGCTGCAGATGTTAGCTTCAGGAGAAAATGACCAACGTGATCACTGATTGTTGTGAGGCAGAAGTCTCGTCCAGTTTGTGTTTCACAGCAAGTTCTTAAAATCTGCAAATCAGCATTTTTATCCTTTTAATAAAATGCTGGAAATGAAAAAAAAAGTTGCTTTTGTCTTTTTATGTGGCCCTAGGTATAGGCTGTAAAGGCGAGAGCTAAGGGCGCCGCCAACGGGGGAGAAAAAAACATCAAATTACAATATTTTATCAGTGCTTTACAACTATCATTTTGAAATACTATATAAGTCCACAGCAACATAACTTCATAGCAAAGCCTATTAAATAAATAACAGGCCTTTTTTCTGGGTTCCTGAGAGGAGAGGGGGTTGAGAGGCGAGCTGACCCCAAGACCAAGAGGGAGATTTACTGATACTGTAGTGGAATCACAAGGTCATGAAGGTCATTGCTAGTAGGGCTGCCCCCGACCAAGGATTTTCTTGGTCAACCAGTGGTCGTCATTTAGCAGTAATGCACATAGGTTACAAACAGCCAACAATACTGCACACAGTTCACACAACGGGAGCTGCTGGTTTTCTCCAGAAAGTTTTTGAATGACTGAAAAAAGGCCTCTCCCCGTGTGTGTTCTATCATGAGCAGTAATGTTAATAGCTCCTCTTTTGCAGTCATATCTGTAAACACCATCTGAATAAAAACACACAGCTGGGCTGTATGGCTGGTGTCTGTTGACTCGTCTAATTGCAGTGAGAAACACTTGCAGTCGGCAACGTCTCTCCGAAGCTGCTGTGTAAAATCCTTGGCCATTACTTCACAGCGCTGTGTAACTGAACTTCTTGATAACTGAAGAGCTTTGATTGATGATAATATTTCTAGTTTGTTTTCAAAATCCTGAAACAGGGAGTCAGCTGCCTCAGTGAAGGCCTCTTTCATCATCTCTCCATCTTGGAAGGACTTCTTATGCTTAATGATGAGTGACTGACCCGCAACGATGCTTCGGTTTCGGCCTTTGTGAATTCCGCTGTGTGAAAGCTCGCTTGTGTTTTTTCAGTAGCTAGCGCGTTTGTGTATGCATGGTGACCTGTGACACGTGACACGTACAAGAAGATAAGATAACATGGTTGAAAGGTGTTTCGTCCATTTTTATTCTACTTTTTAAATATTAATTTATTGGTCATTATAAATGCCAATACTGATAGTTTGGAAAATGCCTAATATCGGCCCGCTGATAAATTGGTCGGGCTCTAGATTTAATATTAATGTTTTGATAATCCTCTGCAATCAGTGTGGAGTGTGAAGTAGTTTAGATGAGTGGTTCATCAAGAAGCAAAACCAGAAGCCAAGAAATCAAACAGGCACATTTTGAACAGGCACTAAACTAGTCTGAAGAAAGGGGTGAAACTTTAGTGTTTGTGCCACAACTCTCCTGGTTGCTGATCTTCATCTCCTGTTCTCATCTTCCTCTCTTCACTTGTATCTCTTGGCTTAAAGCTATGCTGCCTTTTCTACTGAACTGAACTGAACAACTGGGGCAAACTCAGGATCTAACAAGGTGGAGTAAACGAAGCCGACCTCCCGACACTGAACCATCTACAATCGAGATACAGAGTCTTACACTGACTGTCTGTGGCTGCAGCAGGACTCTTCATACCTGAGAGTGTCCAGTCTCCAGCCTGGATCCTCCAGTCGAGCAGAAAGCAGTTTCACTCCTGAGTCTCCTGGATGATTGTAGCTCAGGTCCAGCTCTCTCAGATGGGAGGGGTTGGAGTCCAGAGCTGAGGCCAGAGAAGTACAACCTTTCTCTGTGATCAGACAGCCTGACAGCCTGAAGACACACAAAACAACACACATCTGATGACTCAGTGCACATCTGTGTTCAAGGGTTTAACGTTTATTATATTCATCATCTTAGTTTTCAATAATTTACTCATCAGCACTAAACACAGAGTGTAACTGAAGCTGATGGAAATGCCATTAGCTTTGTAAATATTTGGTCACGAACTGACATGTTGTACAGATTAGAATGATGACCTGATGATGGCATCAGATGAAAAGTCAGAGGATCATCAAAGTATTTACAGTTCATCCTGAGGGGAGCATAAATGTCTGAACCAAACCTCATGACAATCCATCCAGTAGTTGTTGAGATTAGTGAATCTGGACCAAAGTGCAGAATAGACTGACGGACCCACATCTTATATAAAATGCATTCATGCTTCCATCAGGATAAAATGTAACTATTTTGGTGATCCTCTGACAATACATACATACACATTATATATATATATATATATATATATATATATATATATATATATATATAAAATAGAAATTAAAAATTAAAATAGAATTAAAATAGTGATCAGTTATCTGACCTCAAACTTTCCAGATTGCAGTGTGGACTCTCCAGTCCAACAGAAAGTAGCTTCACTCCTGAATCCAGCAGGTTGTTGTTACTCAGGTCCAGCTCTCTCAGACTGGAGGACTGGGAGCTGAGAACTGAGGACAGAGCTTCACAGCTTCTCTCTGAGAGGTTACAGCCACTCAGTCTGAATAAAGAATAATGAGCAGAACAAGAAAATCATATTTCTATTTGGGTCAATAACAGCACATTTACTGCATTATGAAGAAACTTCTCCACACTTACAGAGCTTTGTTGGAGGCTTTGACCACTGGCAGCAGCCTCAGAAGTGCCTCATCTGAAGCAGAGTATTTCTCCAGGTCAAACACATCCAGATCTTTTTCTGATGACAGTAAGATGAAGACCAGAGCTGACCACTGAGCAGGAGACAGTTTATCTGTGGAGAGACGTCCTGATCTCAGGTACTGTTGAATCTCCTCCACAAGAGAACGATCGTTCAGTTCATTCAGACAGTGGAACAGATTGATGCTTCTCTCTGGAGACAGATTCTCACTGATCATCTTCTTCATGTACTCGACTGTTTCCTGGTTGTTTTTTGAGCTTCTACCTGTCTGTGTCTGCAGACCTCTGAGTAGATTCTGATTGGTTTGCAGTGAAAGACCCAGGAGGAAGCGGAGGAACAAGTCCAGGTGTCCATTTGCACTCTGTAAGGCCTTGTCCACAGCACTCTGGTAGAAACGTGTAGATTTTCCTCCGAACACTTTAGACAACCAGGATGTTGACTGCTCTTCATCTGACAGCAGATTGACTCCAGAGTTGATGAACGTCAGATGGACATGAAGAGCAGCCAGAAACTCCTGAACACTCAGGTGGACGAAGCAGAACACCTTGTCCTGGTACAGTCCTCTCTCCTCTTTAAAGATCTGTGTGAACACTCCTGAGTACACTGAAGCTGCTGTTATATCAATGCTACAATCTTTCAGGTCTGATTCATAGAAAATCAGGTTTCCTTTCTGCAGCTGAACAAAAGCCAGTTTTCCCAGAGACTCAATCATCTTCCTGCTCTCTGGAGTCCAATGTGGATCCGTCTCAGCTCCTCCATCATACTTGACCTTCTTCACCTTGGACTGAACCACCAGGAAGTAGATGTACATCTCAGTCAGGGTCTTGGGCAGCTCTCCTCCCTCTCTGGTCTTCAACACATCCTTCAGAACTGTAGCAGTGATCCAGCAGAAGACTGGGATGTGGCACATGATGTGGAGGCTTCGTGATGTCTTGATGTGGGAGATGATTCTGCTGGCCAGCTTCTTGTTTCTGAATCTCTTCCTGAAGTACTCCTCCTTCTGTGAGTCAGTGAACCCTCTGACCTCTGTCACCATGTCAAAGCACCCAGGAGGGATCTGATTGGCTGCTGCAGGTCGTGTGGTTATCCAGAGGCGAGCAGAGGGAAGCAGTTTCCCCCTGATGAGGTTTGTCAGCAGCACATCCACTGAGGTGGACTCTGTAACATCAGTCAGGATCTCAGTGTTGTGGAAGTCCAGAGGAAGTCGACACTCATCCAGACCGTCAAAGACGAACACAACCTGGAACTCTTCAAAGCTGCAGATTTCTTTGGTTTCAGTGAAGAAGTGATGAACAAGTTCCACCAAGCTGAACTTTTTCTCTTTCAGCACATTCAGCTCTCTGAAAGTGAATGGAAATGTGAACTGTATGTCCTGGTTGGCTTTGTCTTCAGCCCAGTCCAGAGTGAACTTCTGTGTTAAGACTGTTTTCCCGATGCCAGCCACTCCCTGTGTCATCACTGTTCTGATTGGTTCATCTCTTCCAGGTGAGGCTTTAAAGATGTCTTCTTGTCTGACTGTTGTTTCTGGTCTGTCTGGTTTCCAGGATGCTGTTTCAATCTGTCTGACCTCATGTTCATCGTTGACCTCTGCAGTCCCTCCCTCTGTGATGTAGAGCTCTGTGTAGATCTGATTCAGAAGGGTTGGGTTTCCTGCTTTAGCGATCCCCTCAAACACACACTGGAACTTCTTCTGAAGGTTAGATTTGAGTTTGCGCTGACAAACTGCAGAATGACTTTCTTAAGAAACACACAACAAAGATCATCAGGGTTGGCATTTCATGTGTCTGGATGAGCCAGTTTTGTATTTATGTTTTTATTCACTACCTTAAAAAGATGCTAAAGACGAGTGAGTAGATCTGTAACACAAAAACATTTCAACTCCTACTGATAAATCACTGAAATGTGACCAACCAGAAACATCTACTGCACTTTAACATAGAGTTAAGTTTACTGACACACAGTAACTCCTCACAGTCGCTCATTAGTTTGTAAGCATCACTCTGCTAATTATCTAACACAGTTCTTTGGTCTCACTTGATGTCTCGCCTACAACAACATCTTTGTTGGCTGTTACTCGTGTGCAGTGGAACCAATCACCACCGAAGGCTTGGTGCCACTGCACAGAGGAGCAGCTCTGCAGACTGGAGCAGGGGTAGAAGCTCCGGTGAGGCAGCAGGCATTTACAAAGTTAGAAACATCACAATCCTCTACACCCAGTATTCCCACACTGGGGTACGTGTGCCCACAGGGGGAGACGGAGTGACGTAGAGGGTGCGTGAAAACAAAGTGGTTTGCAAAATCGATTACAATTCAGAATGTGTGGGCATCTGTACAGACAGCGCAGGGGCCATGATGGGGAAACTCGGGGTGGTCACGTGCTTCCAGGCGGCTGCTCCTGACGCCACTGCAGCAGCCACCAGGAAGTTGTTGCTGCCACCTTGAAGGACGTTTGGGACCTTTGCAGGAGAGCTTGGAGGCTCCGGGGCCGAGCGTTCTGTGGCATCACATCATCTCTTCATGTGGGAATTGTGATAAATTCTTTTAAATCATTCTCATTGTGTGAAGCACTTTGTGTTACTGTGAGACAGACACTACTAATAATGTCTGTTACCAATACATACATTAACTTTATGCAACCTGTGAACATGATGTTTACTGAAGAGATTGTTACAGTAGTTTCACAAACTGTATCTGAAACTGATTCCATCTCCAGCTCACATGCTGGGAGTCCTAAAATTCAGTAATTATTCTTGTTGATTTTGTGTCCATGAAGCATCTCATACTGGTTTAACTGCTCCTGAACAAACAGATTAACATCACAACATCTCACTGGTTATTTAAGGAATTGATAAAATACCACACTAATAATAAAACCATCCACATGAGTCAGTGACAGAAGAGTCTGAAACCAAAGAGTAACGTAAAGAGAATAAATCAGGGAGCTCCATCATGTCTCTGTCCTCTTAGTAAACAACAATGATTGATCACTTCAACCTTTTCTCATAAAAACAAGTTGTGGCCTTTAGTTTCATTCTCTGTTGACTTCAATGAGCTTCTCTACTGAGACTCTGCTCCGTCACAAGTATTGTGTCACCAGTTTCCACTGACTATCTTTTCTCTGGAAATACAGAAAAATAAAACTGACTGACCTTCTGATCCTGAGCTGCTGGCTGACAGGTTCTGCAGCAGGTCTTTCTTGTTCATCTTCTGCAGAACCTCCTTGGTCACCTTCACAGCTCCATGAAGTTCATAGTTGTTCACCATCAGATCCACTGTTTGACATCTTGTTGAGTTCTCCAGTTTGCACACGTTGATGGATTTGTAGTTGTAGTTTTTCATGAAGTCATCTTCCTTCAGAAACCATTTGAACTTTTCAAATTCGTCTTCCTTTAACTTTTCCAGAGTATCCAAGAGGTCCACTTTCTTCAGTGAGGCTCCCTGCAAATAAAAGGCAGAATTATCAACCTGACAGAAAACTGTGACAGGATCATATCAGTGCATCAACAGGAGCTCTGATTGGCCGACACAGCAGTAGAGTCTAGCCAGTTAGAGCTCCTGCTGCTGCTGCGTGGGCCGGACTGAAAGTAACTGAAGTGATGCTCTGCTTACACGTCCTTCTGTCTCCAGATGTGAACAGCTGACTGTCTGTTCCATTTTCCATCAGCTTCTGTTCCACCAGCTGTTACTTCTTGAAATGAAGCTGTCGTCTCAGGACACCAAACAACACTGAACAAGAAAGATGAAAACATGAAACCACAACTTTAACATCAACACAAGTAAAAAGTTCTTAGATGTTAATCAATAAAGTGTCCAATGTTCCACAGAGGAGGACACGAGTCAGTTCTGTACTGAAACATCTTGGATCCAAAAACGTCGTTGCATTCTGACTATTTAAGCTGTGTTGGGCCCAGAAATGATGCAACACGTCTTCCCCTCGTGTGAATGCAGATGTGACTGTTTCAAACTCTGATGGAGGTTTTGCTTCGTCCTCTGATCTCATCAGGAACATCTGGTCACCAGAAGAGGAAGAAGCACCATGACAGTGAGCAGTAAACATTAGTTCATGTTCCAGCCTGCAGCTTCTCTCTCGTCAGTCTATCCTGCTGAGCCGGACACTGCAGCTCCTGATCCGTCTTTCCTGTCACAGGATGCTGACTGATGCTTCTACTACAATTTGGGAGAAGATGTATTGTCCTGTAAGACAATGACCTGAAGCAAACAGAGAGCTTCACAGAAATGGTTTAAAGACAACAAGCTGAATGTTCTGGACTGGTCAAGTCAAAGCCCAGACCTCAGTCCAACAGAGAATTTGTGGCTTGACTTTTCTTTTTACAAAGAAGAAAGAGTAAAACTTCCAGATGTTGAAGCCTGATTTAGACTCCACACAGACTCAGTGCTGTGATCCAGGCCAAAGACTTGAAGGGTGAAAACTTCTTGAAACACTTATTTTACATTATAGATTTAAACATTTTATTTGGACTTCAGAAGGGCCAAGCCCCGCCCTCTCCGGTCTGCATCGGTGGGACGGACGTTGACATTGTGGATTCTTACAAATACCTGGGTGTGGTGCCGGACAATGAACTGGAGTGGACTACAAGTATGGAGGCAGTCTACAAGAAGGGCCTGATTTGTTGTGAGCACCATCTTCTTGGCTGCGGTGTCCTGAGGGGTGTTTTGCGAAGCCGGTTTAGTGGGATAGCGAGCTATGTTGAGTCTAAAGCCAGGCTCTCCTGTTCTACGAAGGTGGCTCTCTTTTAACCCGGCTAGATCACCATGGTAACTTATGCTTAGCTCATAACCTGACCCGACCAGGTTATGTTCCGAGTTTCGGCTTAAAATCGGCTATAAAAGCGGCGCTGTTTCACTGTGTAACTCATTCGGAGATGGCGTCACCCTTTATTGAGAACCCAGTGGACCTGGGAGCAGAATAATTCGGGCAGCACTGCGACATGAGCGGCTTCTTCGAGATCGCGCTGATCCGCTGGCATTTCCTGGTGAATTTCTCTATGAGCGATATAGATTTTCAGCCGAGGAACTCGGTACATTTGCTCACTTATTGAGCCGAGTGTCAGGATGCCACTGAAGAAGCTGTGCGCTCACTGTCGGACAAAGTGTTTGTGTTGCGCTTCGGTGTTTTGCCACGGGAACCTACTTACATTCAGTTGGTGATGCAGAAAATCTGAGCAGGAACACTGCGTGTTGCGCCATCCGCAAAGTGGTTCTTTCTCTTTCTGAGAATTTGCAATCTTAAGATAGAGATGATATTAAAATAAAATGGGATTCAGTATATTATCCACACACTTGCTGCCATGTCCGACTGCTGCTTCCACATCTTAATAAAATGCAATATGAAATATTAATTAGGCCAACCTAGTATTTATTTGTCACAGATAATGAGTAAAGTTAATCATTTCTTTGATGTGGCCATGAATAAACTGATGAATGATCAATGTTTCACCCGCTGTAGGGCAGTGACGCCCAAACACAAATCTTACAGGCTTGAGCTATTTTCACTGTCAAAAAGGTCTTTATTTTCATTCTACAGGGACAGTAGCTACATGTGCTTGTTCATCCCGACACAGTGATATATAAAAAAAAAAAAAAAACACTGAACATTTATAGCCGACACACACTCAGCCTCGCTTTCAATAAAACACACACGCTCATTCTATAACTGAGATCAGTAAATGTGAAAACAATATAGACATCATTCAAAAATGAAACAAGATAGTTGTTGCTTCAGTTTATTTATTTCTTGGATGAGGGTTAATATGTAAAAGTTGCACAATGCTGAGCTTTCAGAAATTAAAACACTAAGGGCTTAATATAATATTGATCTTAATATTAATCATCGTTAACTTAACATTTACACAGTCAGCAGTTTTCTCTCTCGCTCTGTTGGCGGCGACAGTGTTACTTTTTGCCGTGATGGTTTCTTTGACTTCTTCACAGCTTTGCATAATAAGAATCTGCTCGTCTTCAGTAAAATATGTGGCCCGGGATCTTAACATTTTCGAACGAAAGTAGAATAATATGATGTCAAACGCCCCCTTTTATGTGAACGCGTGCAGAGCACAAAGCAGAGAGCCGGACTTGACAAATAAAGTTGATAACCACCGTCGCAGAACCGTTTAACTCTGTTTGGGGACTTGGAGCTTTGTTGAGCTGCATCATGAGCACAAAGCCTGGCTATGTTGAGCCCCCTTCGCAAAACACCCCTCTGGGGTGCAGGCATCAAGGTGAAGGATGCAAACAGACTGAATAAACTCATAAAGAAGGCGGAGTCTGTGCGTGTCGCCCTGGTGGAGGAGGAGGAGATGGAGGTGGAGGACAGGATGCTGGTGAAACTGCTGGCGATCATGAACAAAGTCTCTCAGCCTCCACAAAACTGTGGACGAGCTAAAGAGCAGCTTCAGCAACAGACTCATTCAACCTGCTGCATCAGACTTTACAACACTCACACAACAACACACGATGCTCTTTAAACTATCATTACTGACAATACTGCACCTTATCATCTCACACCTTATGTTCCATTTACCCTTTGTCTTCTTCTTATTTATCTATTTATTTATCCTCATTTGCACTAAATTGTCTCCTGTTTGTTGTACTGTTGTTGTTGTGTGTGGTGTGTTAATTGTAAGAAATTACATAGTCTTCCTGTTTGTGATCCAGTGTGCTGTAAAGACAGAAGGAGACTGTCACATTGTTTGAGGTGTAAAAAGAAGCCACAGGTGGTCACATCCCCCACATGGAGGGATACACGAGATTAGATAAAATGACATTTGCTGTCCCTACATTTACATCTGGCTTTACATCAAAGGGTCACTGTCCTGGGAAGACAGGAACATCAAAGAAGCATTTGTAACACTGTAATGTAAAGAACCTGTTTTGTTTTAACTGAAGGTAACCTCCTTCTCTCCTGACTGTACTTAAGGGATATCAATTTAGAGTTTGTCAGAAGAACGCGCTCGCCTTCTTCTCCACGCTGCGTGAATAAACGAGATCTGATTCAGATTCAAGTCTGAAGTTCTTCGGAGACTTAGCAACTCTCTACCTCAAAAGGAGAATTTCCACCACATAAATAAAATGCATTATTATTATTATTATTATTATTATTATTATTATTATTATTATTATCATCATTTTTGCTTCAGTATTTTATTCCATTTTATTTTATTCTATTTAAATTTAGTACCTCTTATTTTATAGCTAATTAAGCATTTTATTTTGTATTGTCATTGTATTTGTACATGAATGTACCTGCTGCTATGATGACCTGGTTTCACTTCAGGGATTAATAAAGTTGTCTATCACTGTATGACTGATCTGGAGCCAGTTGAACTCTTTCTTCACTTCAAAAAGTTCATCTTTAGTGACTTTTACAGACCAACATCACTTTAACTGACTGTTAGTTTCTATGAGGTCACTACACAACAACTCACACACAACTCACAAGTTGTCATGAAGAAACATTCAGGTGACAACTTGTGTTATAAAATCCTTCAGCTGTGCTGCAGATACTTTGTGAGTTTTTAACTAGAACCTCGTCAAACACACAGTAAAGTTACATGTTAGTGTTTGTGACTGTGATTCAGTTCAGGTCCAGTTTGAGTGAAGTGAGTTTGACAACGAGTTAACGAGCAGATTGAACTGATCTCAGTTCAGTCAGAGACACAAACTTCAGTTCAGACGGTTGGATTTTTCTGTTTAGAATGAAAATAGGAGTCAAAATATTTCCTGTCTTGACATTTAGTGAGTTTATGTTGTTGACTTCACTCAACATGGAGTTTATTTCTTCTTCATTGTTGGTGATTCATTAATATCCAGATTTGTATTGAAGCTTTTAAAGTACATGCTGGTTCACTGCGGCTCATAAACGTGCTGAAATAGTGACGATGGTTAATTACTGATGTAATTAATAAATGACGATGTGCAGTTTGTTAAAAAGAGTGCACTTTAAAAAACATGCTCAATAAATCTGACATGTTAAAATAAATGTGATAAATCTGATGAATGTTGAAGAAACTCAGAAATATTGATGAGAATTGTTGCAGGATCCCTGCAGTCAGACACAGACTGAAGCTGACAGGAAGCTTCAGTTTCTTTAATATTCAGTCAGTTCAACAAGTTTCAGTTCTGAATGATCCTCCAAATCAACTCGTTCATCAGAGATGCAACAATTAAATTAATCTCTGTGTGATAAAGACAATAAAGCTGAACGTTGAGTCTTGATAAGAAGCTCACTGCAGCGCGGCTGTTAAACTTTAACTTGAGACAAACTGATGAGGCAGCAACATGTTGAGAACGTCTCCTCTCTGTCTGTGATACGACTGTGTGACTGATCTGGAGTCAGCTGAAGTGTTTCTTCACTCTGAGCTCCTTCTGTGTTCAACACTCACATTTCATTTATTTAATCTAAATGCAGTAAGAAGTCAAATCTCTTCTCTGAGATGAAGCGCAGGAAAAGTACAACAGAGCAGAAATACTTCAACTACAGTAGTGGAGTAAATGTACTTAGTTACTTTCAAAATAAAA
>CAEMYA010001507.1:0-24114 GCA_903131615.1 Diplodus sargus
TTTTTTTTTTTTGAGTGTTTTGTTTTTTGTTTTTGTTTGTTGTCTTTGTTTGTTTGCATGTTTTGTTTGTTTTTTGTCTTTGTTTATTTGTTTTCTTTGTTTTCTTTTTTGGTTGTTTAGTACTGCTGATGCACTTTTTTGATTTGAGAAGGAAAAAAAACAGACAAATAAAGTTAATTTTAAAGTCAAAAGTCTCCCTCCGTCTTTCCTCATTCATCTCCTTTCTCTGCCTCTCCATCTCCTCGCTCACTCTGATTCTCTCTGCTTCTCTCTCCTCCTTCTCCTGCTTCTCCCTCCTCTTTTCCTCCTCTCTCTCTTTCCTCGCCCTCTCTATCTCTGCATCGAGCTGCTCTTGAATTGGCTTCATGTTTTTTTCATGTTCTTTCAGAAGTTCCCTCTTCAGTTCCTCTCTCTTTTCGTATTTGTTCTTCTTTTGCTTTCAGGATGCGTTGTTTCTCCTCTTCAATTTCCCTCTCGGCCTTTTGGAACATCTCGTTGGTGTAGTGGCTTCCGCCGTTCCTCTGTGCTACATTTCTCATCTTCTGGAGCAGCTCATTGACCTGTGAGCAATCCTTCTTCTCCTTGTTGTTGAAGACGTGGTACTGGTTGTTACATCTGGCCACAAGTTCTTGAAGGTCGGTGTCTTCATCCAAGAATTTCTCGATGGTCGTGTCTTCAAGATTGTCACCATGAGTAAAGAGAACCATGCTGTATCTGTCTGCATCCTGGCCAAATATTTCTTGAATATTTTGCACCGTCTGCTTTTCCTCTTCAGTGAATCTGCCCACACCAATGACCACCAGAAACACATGGGGTCCAGGAGCAGCCAAACGAATGCACTGGCTCACATCTTTGACTGTTTTAGTCTCATCACACCTGTTGTCAAACAGGTCCGGAGTGTCAATGACAGCAATCTGCTGCCCATCTATCACACATTCATGCTTGAAACAGTCAACAGTCACAGACTTAGAAGTGCACTTTGATTCAAACTCCTTTCGTCCCAGGATGGTGTTTCCAGCAGCACTCTTCCCAGCTCCAGTCTTCCCCACCATCACTATCCTCAGCTTCTTGTCATTTGTTATGATCTGTCCTGTGTAGAACAATGTGTGACACTGAATCAGACATCAGGTTGCACAGACATTGTCCTCCATGTGACGTATACAAATATGGAAAAAGTAGAAACATCTGTTGCCACTTTGGGAGAAGCAACATCATTGGAAAACATTTTAAACAAATAAACTATGATTGTATCTCCAATGCAGATTTTTAGAGTGCTCATTTAGGACCCTGTCTATAAAAGTATAACTCTACAGGAGCTGTACATTATAGGTCCAAAAAATGTTATTCAACCATTAAATCACCCTAAATTTATTGCACTTAAAACATGGACATGACTTACCCGAGTTGTCGGTCAGGTTTGGGTTGTCAGACTGGCTGGCCATGTTTGGTCCAAAGAGCACCGAGTAGATTCTGCAGTTTAAATGAAGACGCAGAGTTCTGAATGTCTGCAAGAAACTGCAGATGCTTTATGTGTTCACCAAACCACACCCAGTAACAGCAGCACTGCTCTCTTATCAAAATGAAACTGAAACTTAATGTAAGCTCTGAGCTAGGGATGCACCGATACCACTTTTTTTCTTTCTTTCAAAATTCTTTTTATTGAGTTTTCCTTGAATGCATTTTAACAGCAAATGTCAGGGCACAAGGGATTCACTTCAACATTTAAAAAATAAATAAATAAAATTAATAAATTTGTAAATATCAAAGTAAAAACAATGCCAAGAACATACAGAATCAAATCATACCAAAACAATGCAAGTTAAATAAAATAACCATATGAAAGAATGAAATATGAAATGAAATAAAACAAAACAAACCAACAAACAAACAAACAAACAAAAACAAAAAAAGGGGGGGGGGGGGAGAGACAAAAAGACACAAATACAAACACACAGGAAGGGACAACAAAGACAGGGGGGAGGGGCTGGGGGTGGGGGGTCCAGTTGTGCATTCAGTCACTCGTCCTCAGCTAGGGCTTAGCTACAGTGGGTCCGATTGAAAGCCTATCACTCTAACTGAAGTCCATCTAACTGCTTCACAAATTCAATAAAGCCATCCCACGTCCCATGGAAGTTCTGAAGAGCACCATTAACAGTATACCTGATCTTTTCTATTTTAAGATTACACATGATACTCTTGATAAGATGTGTGTGTGTGGGTGGGGCAGAATTTTTCCAATTTAGTAAAATCAACCGCCGTGCTAGTAAGGAGGAGAACGCCAAAGCCTTGCGCTGACGGGAGGTCAAGGATATGTTTCCCGAGTTTACCCCAAAGATGGCCATAAGGGGACAAGGAGTAACAGTTTTCTTAAATATTTTAGAAAATAAATCAAAGAAAGAGGACCAAAATCGATCTAATTTGGGGCAACCCCAGAACATATGGTATAAAGTCGCAGGAAGCATTTTGCATCTGTCACACAGGGGGACAATGTCTGGGTAAATTTTTGTTAGGGCAGTCTTACAATAATGTAAGCGATGCAATACCTTGAACTGGATAAGACTGTGACGTGCACATATGGATGAAGAGTGTACACGATCTAAGGCTGCGTCCCAAATGTCATCCGAGATGTCAAAGCCAAGCTCCTCCTCCCAGTGCTTTTTTATAATAGTTAAAGAGGGCATGTTAATTGAAATTATGTATTCATAAACTCTGGCCAGCCTCCCCCTTTGAGAGTGTAAAAGCATGTTAATAATATGATCCAGATCGATACCACTTTTTTTCAACCCGATACAATACTGATATTTGGATCTGAGTACTTGCCGATACCGAGTACCGATACGATACTACTACCACCAAAACAACCCCCAAAAAACTACTAGGCAAAATGCAATTAATTGGAAGACAGGTTTTATTTTCTTCTCTGCTTGTTAAAACAAATGATGATAAATGAAAAATAAACATTTTCTGTGAAATTTCCAGAGAATTTCCACGTTTTAATCAAACAAAATATCAATTAACTATTTTTCACTGTCTCCAGCTTTCAGATTGACACAACATTGATGCACCTATTGCAGAGTGTGCATATTTGAATCAAACTAAATCTCAAACTTCAGTCAGCATGCAATGGTGTGGTCTCTGAACTAAGTTTTTTTTGGGAAAGTGAGTGGCAGGTCCTTTTTGATGAAAAGAATCATCTCTGCATGATCAGCTGTGAGCCTTATTTCTTGCTCCTCCGCCGCTCCTCATGGGCTCCCGTAGTTAATAGTAGCTCTGCCCCCGCATTGACTTTCCATATAGAAACAAACACAACAACATGCAGCGAGCCAAGAGCTCGTTCCTAAAAGGGCACCGTCTCGTTAGTAGCTTGGTTTTGTGGCGTCGGACCTCGAAAAACCACGGTCCGCTGCACAGTTTGTTCAAAGGCTGTTGTAACGAAACTGACGGACAACGGACCGAAACATTTATGTGAGCCTCTCAAACAGACGCATGTATCAGAGTGGGACACTTGTTGCTCACTACGAGAAGACCGCCGCAGCCCACCCGGGCTATAAAGCAGCTAACATGAGCAGAATCATTTAATCATTGTGTCCCGTATGAGAAGAAAGGGTCCCGGTGGACAGCTGTTACAGATGCAGTCACGTTGCATATCGTCAAAGATATAGGAAATAAACACCCTTAATGTGAAAATGAGTATAGTGGCTCTGAGCGAGCAGTATAGCGACGCAGCGCTGCTATTCCACCGTCTGGGGAGAACACTGATTGGTATCGGTTCTTGGTATCGGCAAACTTTAACGAGTACGAGTATATTAGAACAGTATCGGCCCGTTTTTAAGCTGCAATGATTTCATGTATTCTTTTAACATATTTAACACAATGCTTTCATGTGCTTCTAAAGAGGTGACGGTACACGTCATGTTAATGACGTCTGTGTTTCCCCAGGTGTTCCCCTGAAGTCTCGCTCAGGAAGGCTGGCGGTCGCGGGTGATTTATTTTCATCACAAACACTCGGTGAGTTAAAGTCTTTGCCGGTGACAAACGCTGTTTTCTGAGCAGAAATGAGGAGGAGTCGGGAGGACAGGCGGAGGACGGACAGGAGGACAGACGCTTCTCCACATACAGCTGTGGTATTTGTTTTCCTCATATAAGTTGCTAAAGACAGTTACAGTTACTACGTTACTCTTGTTCGGTCCTGTAACGTTGCTTTGTGGGACATTTCTCAGCATTTGGTTAAGTGAAGGACCTGTGCAGTAATCAGACTGTCAGACTGACACGCCCTCGCTCCGCGCCTCCGGATTATCCGTTCACACTGGGACGGCTCACCAGTAATGCGGCCCTGATACTACAGCCACATACCGCCGGTGGGACCCGCCGTCAGCAGGACGGAGAGGATCGGTTCGGCCCCAGTGACCAGCCTCAACGGACTCTGCAGAAATCCAGACATTACCTGGTGACAGTTGCTGAAAGATCAGGGGTAAAGTGGACACTGCAGAGACGGTGTTGGTGGTGATGTTTAACTCCCCACAGTAAGGTTAGCTCCTCTTGACAAAATCCATCCACCGTTTCCTTACGTTGTCATCTGAAGGAAACTTAAATAAGCTAACAGCGCCGTCACCCTGCATACTGTGGCATCCAGGAAAGATGCAGAGCGATGAGGAGGAAATGTGATTGTTTAGCTGACTGGTTGGCTGGTTAGCTAGCTGCAAACTATTGCAAGCAATGCTATCCAAGACTGGAGAGCGAGTGGGAGAACCGCTGAAGCTGATGCGCTGCACGTATTTATACCACTTCCGCAGCAGGGCCGGGTTTATGCAAATCATGGCCGCGTTATGTAACGTGGCCATGATTTCAGACCTGCCCATCAAATCCTGAACACAGAAATGTTGAAAAACAGTTTGTGAGCCTAGCTCCAAAATCAAATTCTAAATGGTCGAATGGCTTTTACATGTTTTAAGTAAACACATTTATGACTTGTTTAATGTGTTTAGAAGAAAATGGCTGATTTTGCTTTACACAGATTTTAAGCTGCTGATGCTAACTTTAGCTGTAACTGACTTACCCTAACTTACTAACCCTGGAGGTAACATGGATGGTTTTTTTTTTTAGTGAGATAGTAATTCATGCGCCTTTTGACGTAATTAAACATTGCAGTGGATTAAATGCAGGCTTATTATTATGGATCGAGACCATCTCATTATTTTAATTGATTAATTAATTTGTTTTTCTCTGGTGCGAAATGATAAACTAAATCCTTTGATGACATATCGAGCCAAGCCACTGGAAAGTGGTTTCTCCCCTGCACAACTCCACATGGAGACAGCTGCGAACAATCATGCTGCAGATCCTGACAACACTGCTCCCCCGATGGTTGGACATTAGAAAATTCAGGAAGTATGAAAAGAGGGCTTAAGAGAACCAACAACTTAAATACAACCTTAGACACAGAGCCCGTCCCTTACCACCACTGCAGTCAGGTCAAAATGTGTGGCTCCCAAGAGAGGAGAAACAAGGGACTTTCATTCAGCAGGCCACAACACCCAGGTCCTACATTTTGCACACTGAGGAAGGACAATTAAGGAGAAACCACACACCCATGCACACACTACACCAGCAACAACCTCAGACAACTCTAGAGGTACCTGTAGCAACCCCAAGACCAGATAACACCAAAACACACACTCACATCACCAGAAAGACAAACACCCAAAAACACACTGACACAACCAGCACGCCCTATGTGACAACTTTAGGCAGAGTGTCACAGCCTCCACAGTGTCTGAATTTGTAAAAAGAGATAAATAGAAAAAAATAAATAAAATAAAATGCAGCCTATAAGTGTTCCATGAGATGTTCTATTCAGTAATGTGATACAGGGCAATCTGAATTACCTCTGAGAGGGTTTGATAAGATATGAACTGAGATATTTGGTTATTAGAAAGGGTTTTACTTAAAAAGGGGAGGGGTTCTGTAGAATGAAACATAGCTGAGCACTATGTGGGTTTCCCCCGGACCAGGTTGTATGTAACACACTTCCTGTTGCTGAAGTAAACATGCTTGCAAGGTACTGACTTGTCTTCCATCTCATCTTTGTTAGCAGTAAGTCTGATGTTCACATAACACACACTAAGTTGACAAAACACATGCGGTATTTACAAAACACAACAATATACAGATAATAGAGAAACAGAACCATACGCACAAACGCACAGACGGTGACAGACACTGTTTCCAGGGATGTTAAAAAGTGATGAACACAGCTGGGGCACGCTTGATGTTGCCGTGGTTTGTGACTCATGAAGTTATTAGAGGTAAAAGTGGTAAAGCTGTTTTGATAGATTAACAATGGTGTCCCAGCTGTGTTCATATCATTTAGTGTCCTCTGGAAACAGTTTCTGTTGTCAAATGTGATATTTTCAGAGTTTCTGTATTTGGTTTTGCTTTCTGTATTTGCAACACATTTCTTTATTTGGTTTCGGTGTGGAGTTTTCTAAATTTTGTGTTTCTGTCAAATCTACAGTCACAGAGCTGACTTTATAACTTCATGAGTCAGGAACCATGGCAACAACAGGTGTGTCCAAGCAGTGTTCATCACTTTAAATGTTTCCTCTGGAAACAGTTTCTGTTGTCGTCTGTGCTACTTGCAGCTTTCATGTGTTCATATGTAGAACTCCACGATGGTTCTCACTAAGATGGAAATGCACAAAAACAAAAACACACAAACACTTACTTGTGGTCACGAACCATTTAGTATCCAAACTCCACGAGGAAAGGAGATGTTGGAGACAAAGACAGGAGGTAAGACGGCATCCACAATAAGTAACACACCATTTTGTGCACTTGTGTTTGTTATTTACAGATTTTCATTTTTCATTATTGATTCACAAATATGGATCATTTCTCTCATTACTGCAGATCATGGAGGAAAGTTTGAAGAAGCTGCTTCTCTTTGGTTTGTACTTCTCTCTCATCAACTCTGATCCAAACTAAATCAAATGATTCATTCATAATATGCATACAATTGTATTCTTGCTCTAGTAATATGGGGACAAAATGTATTACATACTCCAAAATGTTTTACTTAAGTTAAAGCAACATTAATACAGTTCTCCATAACAAGCAAATGTCTTGTATTCAAAGTCTCTCAAATAAATGCACAAAGTATTGTCAGTAAACTTTATTCATCAGGAATTAAAAGTAATAGAGTACACTATGAAAGAATATAATGACATAGCCTCTGAAATTAATGACAAACTTTGACTAACAGAAAAACTAAATAAACAATGTAAGATTCACAAACAGTGATAATATGTATTCAAGTTAACAGATCAGAGTGAGGATATGAAAACAGATTTTGAATTATCAAAAGTAAATGACAATCAAAACAAGAAAACTTAATATAATAAAAATCATTTAATGTAAAATCTATCTTAAGTTGTGATAATGATTGAATGATTGATCAAGGTCTTATTTTTGTGTCGTGCACAGAGAGACACCAAAAGTCCAGCACTCAAAAAATGTATGACATTTCATTTTATTACAAGATTAAAAATATTTTTTCAGCTGAAACAAAATACTTTGCCGTCTCTCTCTCAGGCTTTTTTGGTCAGAGCATTTGATTAATTGATTGCTGTCGTGATGTTAAGAGATTTTTCTAAAACAACTCACCAACCTTCACTTTAACTGGCCCTTAAAATAATGTATTCATATTTTTTAAAAAGAGAAATAATCCATCCTGGGACGCTGATAACTCCCTTTCCAACATCTAAAACTCCATCAACTACTTTTCCACCGGCATTGATCAGATGGTCTAATGGATTTGTCGCCTCAGCCTTCTTTCTAGCCTCCTCGTCATGCTTTGACTTCAGCTCGTCTTCTTTCTCTTTGAGTTTCTTTTCATGCTGTTCGTTAATTTGATTCATTTTGTTTTCAAACTCCTTCTCATTCGCTGCCCTCTCTCTCTCTCTTTTCTCTTCGCTTTCCTTCATCTCCCTCTGTCTCTCCTCATACATCTCTTTTCTCCGCCTCTCAGTCTCCTCTCTCTCTGTCTCTCTGCTTCTCTCTCCTCCATCTCCCTCCGTCTCTCCTCATTCATCTCCTTTCTCTGCCTCTCCATCTCCTCGCTCACTCTGATTCTCTCTGCTTCTCTCTCCTCCTTCTCCCTCTGCATCCGCTCCTCCATCTCCTGCTTCATCCTCCTCCTCTCCTCCTCTCTCTCTTTCCTCTCCCTCTCTCTCTCAGCCGCGAGTTGCTCTTGAATTTTCTTCATGTCTTTTTCATGTTCTTTCTGAAGTATCTTCGCCAGTTCCTCTCTCTCTTTTCATATTTGTTCTTCTTCTGCTTTCAGGATGCGTTGTTTCTCCTCTTCGATTTCCCTCTCGGCCTTTTGGAACATCTCGTTGGTGTAGTGGCTTCCTCCGTTCCTCTGCACTACATTTCTGATCTTATGGAGCAGCTCATTGACCTGTGAACGATCCTTCAGCTTATTGTTGAAGACGTGGTACTGGTTGTTACATCTGGCCACAAGTTCTTGAAGGTCGGTGTCACCATCTATGAATTTCTCGATGGTCGTTTTTTCAAGACCATCACCATGAGTAAAGAGGACCATGCTGTGTCCGTCTGCATCCTGGCCAAATGTTTCTTGAATCTTTTGCACCGTCTGCTTTTCCTCTGCAGTGAATCTGCCCAGACGGATGACCACCAGAAACACATGGGGTCCAGGAGCAGCGAAATGAATGCACTGGCTCACATCTTTGACTGTTTTAATGTCCTCATACCTGTTGTCAAACAGGCCCGGAGTGTCAATTACAGCAATCTGTTGCCCATCTATCACACATTCATGCTTGAAACAGTCAACAGTCACAGACTTAGAAGTAAACTTTGATTCAAAGCCCTTTCGTCCCAGGATGGTGTTTCCAGCAGCACTCTTCCCAACTCCAGTCTTCCCCACCAGCACTATCCTCAGCTCCTTGTTATTTGTGATGATCTGTCCTGTGTAGAACAATGTGAGACACTGAATCAGACATCAGGTTGCACAGACATTGTCCTTCATGTGACGTATACAAATATGGAAAAAATAGAAACATCTTGCCGCTTTGGGAGAAGCAACATCATTGGAAAACATTTTAAACAAATAAACCATGATTGTATTCCCCAATGCAGATTTTCAGAGTGCTCATTTAGGACCCTGTCTATAAAAGTATAACTCTACAGGAGCTGTACATTATAGGTCCAAAAAAATGTATTCAACTAGTAAATCACCCTAAAATTATTGCACTTAAAAACATGGACATTACCCGCGTTGGCGGTCAGGTTTGGGTTGTCAGACTTGCTGGCCATGTTTGTGTTAAAGAGCACAGAGTAGATTCTGCAGTTTAAATGAAGACGCAGAGTTCTGAATGTCTGCAAGAAACTGCAGATGCTTTTAATGTTCACCAAACCACATCCAGTAGCTGCTGCACTGCTCTCTTATCAAGATGAACCTGAAACTTATTGCAAGCTCTGAACCAATTGAACACTGTTTGAGGATGTGGACAGACACACCCCATAGAAAAGATGAGGTGGTGCTTTGTTAACTCTGCTCACCCCTCCCTCCACCATTTACAGGCAGTAGCAGCAGTTATTTTCAACCTTACATAATACTGCAGGCTGCTTCCTCTGTCGAATGATAATAGAACAACATGTTTTAATGTATCCAGGTTTGGATGTACAGGTACATCTAAAAAAATTAGAATATCATGAAAAAGTTAAATGTTTTTTTTCACTCATTTCAGAAAGTGAAAACCATACATCATATAGATTCATTACACATAGATTAAGTATTTCAAGTCTTTATTTCTTGCAATTTTGATGGTAATGGCTTACAGATAATGAAAACCCAAAATTCACTGTCTCAGAAAATTAGAATATTACATAAGATCAACAAAAACAGGATATTTTAAATAGAAATGTCAGGCTTTTGAAAAGTATGTATATTTCTATGAGCTAAATACTTGGTTGGGCCTCCTTTTGCATGAATTACTGCATCAATGCAGCGTGGCATGGAGGCGATCAGCCTATGGCACTGCTCAGGTGTAATGGAAGCCCAGGTTGCTTTGATAGCAGCCTTCAGGTCATATGCATTGTTGGGTCTGGTGTCTCTCATCTTCCTTTTGACAATACCCCATAGATTCTCTATGGGAAGAAGGAGAAGGAAGCATGTAGTGCTCTAAAATTTCCTGGTAGATGTCTGTGTTGACTGTGGACTTCAGAAAACACAGTGGACCAGAGCTCAGGCCAGCATGGAGAGGTGAGTGTATGCACAGTGGTGATCCCTCCAAAAGGCAAGGGGCGTCCACAGAAAAAAAAACAGTACTGGAGCCACATACTTAGCAGGAAATGCCTCATGACAAGAAATCTGCTGGTGTTTATGTCTGTGTATGACTGACAGATAGACAGACAAAGTGACAGAAAGAGGTAAAAGAAAGTGGCTAGTGAACTATAGCACACATTGTTTTTGTAAGTTTTTGCTGTACGTTATTAATAACTCAGGCCAACTCACTGCTTTGTCAGTTGTTGACCCGGCTGCCCACACCTGTGATATATTTTGGTAATGCTGACCCAAACCCGCCTGACCCACAGGTGTGTTCCCGGGTCCTGTGGGTTACGGGTCGACTGGAGTGACATATTGAGTTGACCGCTGCCACCGTGTGACTACTGTGTGATTGTGGCTGTTACGGTCAGTGAGGCCTGATAATGGAAAGATGTCCTGGGCAGGTTGAACCGTCCTCATAGTAGATCTACAAGCCTCTCCTGTCAAACAGGCCCAGGGTGTCAGTGACAGAAATCTGGTGCCTTTCTACCTCAGCTTTACTCTTAGAACAGTCATAGATGTCCATTAAAAAAAAGTACAAAGACAATATATTTAATGTTTCACATCATCAGCTTTATTGTTTTTTGGATTTATATGCTCTTTCTGAATTTGATGCAGACAATCATCTCTGACAAACTCTGCACCCATCAACCGTTGTCATGAAAATGCTGATACCTTTTAAAATGTATTTATTGGCCTTTTCATGACTTTATTTAAAGGACAGCTGACAGAGATGACAGGAAATGGGGATGAGAAGGAGGATGACAGGCAGCACAGTGAGGACAAAGTCTCTGTACATGGGGCACATGTTCTACCAACTGAGATACTGGAGCAAATTGTGTTTAACCACAACAGTTTTACAAAGTGTTCCTGAGCTCCTGTATCATCCTTTATAAGATATGTGTTTCACAAAGTGGTTACACTGCATATTTCTGCCCTTCAGAAACATCTTAATTTTCAACAACAAAATTAGTAGAAATTACTTCTACTACTACAAAAAACCCCCACACAATAAATTCACCGTGACAAAAGAGCACTTTGAACATCAGGAGCAAAGAGACAGCAGCTGTAGCTCCTCCTCTGCACGTGTCTGCTGTTCAGCTGCAACAGGGAAAGATCATGATCATGAACCAGAAGTCGTCACCAGATTGTTTGTACAGGGTGAAAACAGAGGCTGAACAAACTATGATCACACTGTATAAAAAAAAAGCAGTGCTGATCAAATATGAACCACAATCCTGTTAATTGTCTTTTTCTCTCCTCAATGTTTTTTTTAAATGTCATGTTTCAAAACAGATGACTGGAGTATTTACTGGTCGGGTACGGTGCAGTGCATTCTCGTTTATCTAGGTTATCTATCTTTTGAGCAGAAGCGAAAAGTTCAGCTCTATTTCTCAGTTTTCTCTTATCATGTAGCACCAATTTAAAGAATATTAATGTCTGTCCGCTGCAGAGACAGCCCAATTTTACACAAGAGTTATCTCTCCAGCTGTGAAGTGATTCTTGTGACAACACAATAAAAACAACATGAACAGATACATGAGTATAACTCAACCTTTCTATTTGTTTCCATATGAGGATGTAGGGGACCAAACAGGAAGTTCTGATTAACTGATTGTTCAGCAGGCTTTGCCATTTCTTGTAAATGGTGGAGGGAGGAGTGAAAAGGGTTATTGACGTGAGATCGCCATAAGATGCCAGTGTGATCATAGTTTCTTCAGCCTCTGTTTTCACCCTATAGAAACAATATGGCGGTGACTTCTGGTTCATGATCTTTCCCTGTTGCAGCTAAACAGCAGACACATGCAGAGGAGGAGCTACAGCTGCTCTGTCTCTTTGCTCCTGATGTTCAAAGGGCTCTTTTGTCAAGTTGTATTTTAGTGTGTGTGTGTTTCTTTGTAGTTCTTTTAAATAGTTTTTGCCAAATTGTATGAAAGTCACACAGTTGTCACACTGCATATTGTGAGACGACCCTCACTCGATTAAAGACTCCAACCACACAGCTATAGATGAATGTGTCTCTGGTTCTGCTGTATTGATACTGATCATTTGTTTTCAAACAGTCCATAATGAGTCCAACTGTATTATAGGAGTGCAAATGCTGGATCAGTGTACTGCTTTTCACCCACAATGCAACTGGGCCACTGGGTGACATCACTGGAGGCAGTTTATCAGATTACATGCAGCCTCCTCTGGAGCCATAAAGTAGATTTAATCTACTTTATTTCACATATTCTGTAGTACTCCCCAAGTAAACACTCATTAATGTGGGAAATTGGTGGATTTACCCTTTAAATTGCTAAACTTTAAGATTTGAAATGTGATGTCAACCAAAGTGAACATTGTTTTGACTTTTCTGATTATTTTTCTCGTACACTGAGTTCAGCACAGAACCTGTTACCTTCTTATTCTCCATATAGGCTCCACATACTATATCCATGAGTACATCCTCGTCACTCAGCCGAGGATGAGCTGGACTGAAGCTCAAAGCTACTGCAGAGAGCAGTACGGTGACCTGGCCACCATATCTGATGTGCAGGTCAACAGCAGGATGGCTGACATGGCTAAAGACTTTTCCCCCTGTTTGTTTCTCCACATGGCTCTGATCAGTATGTGCTGGTAACCGAGCAGAAGAGTTGGTTTGAGGCTCAGAGCTCCTGCAGGCAGCTTCACACAGATCAGGTCAGTGTGAGGAGTCTGGCTGAAATGGAGAACTACTGAACTTCACCTGAGTTTCCAAACAATGACTGAAAACAAGGATTTTTCATTCATGGGTGAACTTCTCCTTTAAAATCACGTTACCTTTAATCTTTGATGAACAACCTGCTGGTTTGGTGCTGGTGTCGGTTACTGATTCATACATATTTATACAGACAGTACTTACATGGTCCCTGTAGTTGTTTGATAGTTTGTCTCCAAATATAAGATAGCTGATATACTAATACTAAAATTAATACTAAGAAAAATAATGATAATGAATGTATAATACATTGTTCACAAATCACATCATCATGCTTTATCTTCCATTCAAAAGTCAAAATCTTCCAAATCTTTCATACAGTGTAGGTATTATTGTCAGTAAAATATGTCACACATTTTTCATACAGTATTGTAATGAACATATTAATTTACTAGGCAAGTATAAATAACATAATTTGAGTGATGAACTAGAGTTTCAGTGCTCCCTCTCACCTTAACCTCAGTAAATAAACACAGACAGCCGTTAACAGCAGGTTGGACTGATGTGAGGGTGCATTCACGTGCAGTAGGACATCCCAGCTTTGAAACGAACCTTCACCATGGATACAGCATTCAAAGATACAACTGCAGCCATGAAATGGTTTCCTGTAAACTAAACTGGAGGCTACAAAAATTATGCCAATCATGAGTGTATATAGTATGTAATATTTAATATATATGTTTATCTTTTTTTAAATGTAGTCTTATTTAGGCCTATGTAACGTCTTCAGCTGAAAACTGAACGCACCTCGGAAAAATTAAACTGCGCCACAAGATGTCAGCATTCCGTCCGTCTGTGTGTGAGGTACAGTAGTTATTTCTCTAAACTCTTTCACAGTAAAACATACAGGTTTAGTTACTTAACTTGACATTAAATCAGTGTGATAACTGATATGGTGTGAACACGTTACAGCATTACAGGAAACTCAGCCTCTATGTGGGGTTACTGGTCCTGTAGTGTTAGTCAAGTCAAGTCAACTTTATTTATATAGCACATTTCATACAGCATGCGTAGACTCAATGTGCTTCAAGGTAAAAGCATAACAATTTGGAAGATCAGTCAAGAAGAAGAAAAAGACAAACAACATGTATGAACATTAAAACAATAAATACATTCATTAAAACTAGCTAAAAGCTTGTGAAAAAAGATATGTTTTGAGATTATTTTTAAAAGATGACACAGTAGTAGCAGACCTTAGTTCATGTAGTAGAGAGTTCCAGAGAGTGGGACCATAATGACTGAAGGCACCATAAGCTGATTTAGAATGTATCCTAGGAATATTAAGGAGACTTTTATTTGATGATCTAAGGGATCTGTCTGGTGTGTATTCGGTGAGCATGTCAGCAATGTACGGGGGAGCCAGACCATAAAGTATTTTAAAATCAATTCTTTGTTTAACTGGGAGCCAGTGAAGAGAAGTTAAAATAGGAGTGATGTGCTCAAACCTATTGGTTTTTGTCAATATTCTGGCTGCAGCATTCTGAATAAGCTGGAGTTTTTTAAGACCTGTTTTGACAGTCCATCAAAAAGTGCATTACAGTAGTCAAGTCTATTAGAAATAAAAGCATGAACCAGTTTTTCAGCATCTGATTGTGACAGGAAGGGTCTAACTTTAGAAATAATCCTTAGATGATAAAAGGCAGTCTTGGAGATATTAGATATGTGCTTATGAAAGCTAAGATCAGGATCTAGAATCACACCTAAGTTATTTACATGTTCACTAGGTTTTACGGCCAGGGGATTAATAAAGCGTGAATCTGGTGCCTCAAAGCCTTGGGACCAACTAAAAGGATCTCTGTTTTGTTCTCAATTATTTGTAAAAATTTTCAGCCATCCATTGTTTAATATCAGTACTGCATTGGATGAGTTCATTTACTGGACTATGGTCGTTTGCAGGGACAGATATGTATAACTGTGTGTCATCAGCATATGAATGATATGAAATATTGTATTGCTGAATGATAGAACCAAGCGGGAGCATGTACAAATTAAACAGTAATGGACCGAGAATTGACCCTTGAGGGACTCCGTAAGGAATGTCCACTTTATCAGATTTAAAGTTGCCAATGGAAACAGTGAAGCATCTACCAGTTAAATATGATGTTAGCTAACGTTAGCAATGATACCTTCAACTGTTGTTAAGCTGCTGATGCTAACTTTAGCTGTAACTGACTTACCCGAACTGCATTTTGTGTATTTGTGTCAAATTTACAGTCACAGAGCTGACTTAATAACTTAATGAGTCAACATGCTGTTGGCTGATCTTCAAAATGTCAGAGACTAACTTAAATAAGTAATATGGGGACAACTGCTACTCAAAATTTTTAACTGAAGTTAAAGCAACATTAATACAGTTTTCCATAAGAAATAAAAGTCTTGTATTCAAAGTCTCTCAAATAAATGCACAAAGTATTGTCAGTTAACTTTATTCATCGGGAATTAAAAGTAACAGAGTACTCAATGAAAGAATATAATGACATTGCCTCTGAAATTAATGACAAATTTTGACTAACAGAAAAACAAAATAAAGAAATAATGTCAGATTCACAAACAGTGAGAATATGCATTCAAGTTAACAGATCAGAGTGAGGAAATGAAAACAGATTTTGAATTAACAAAATTAAATGACAATCAAAACAAGAAAACTTAATATAATAAAAATCATTTAACGTAAAATCTAACTTGAGTAATGATAATGATTGAATGATTGATCAAGTTTTTATGTTCGTGTCGTCCACAGAGACACCAAAAGTACAGCGCTCAAACAATTTATGACATTTCATTTTATTACAAGATTAAAAATATATTTTCAGCTGAAACAAAATATTCTGCCATCTCTCTCTCAGGCTTTTTTGGGCAGAGCATTTGATTAATTGATTGCTGTCGTGATGTTAAGAGATTTTTCTAAAACAACTCACCAAACTTGGCTGTGACTGGCCCTTAAAATAATGTATTCCTATTTTTTAAAAAGAGAAATAATCCATCCTGCGCTGCTGCCAATTGCCTTTCCAACATCTACAACTCCATCAACTACTTTTCCACCGGCATTGATCAGATGGTCTAATGGATTTTTCGCCTCAGCCTTCTTTCTAGCCTCCTCGTCATGCTTTGACTTCAGCTCGTCTTCTTTCTCTTTGAGTTTCTTTTCATGCTGTTCGTTAATTTTATTCATTTTGTTTTCAAACTCCTTCTCCTTCTCTGCCCTCTCTCTCTCTCTTTTCTCTTCGCTTTCCTTCATCTTCCTCAGTGTCTCCTCATACATCTCCTTTCTCTCCTTCTCCCTCTCCTCTCTCTCTCTTTGTCTCTCTGCTTCTCTCTCCTCCATCTCCCTCCGTTTCTCCTCATTCATCTCCTTTCTTTGCCTCTCCATCTCCTCGCTCACTCTCATTCTCTCTGCTTCTCTCTCCTTCTTCTCCCTCTGCCTCTGCTCTTCCATCTCCTGCTTCATCCTCTTCCTTTCCTCCTCTCTCTCTTTCCTCTCCCTCTCTCTCTCAGCCTCGAGTTGCTCTTGAATTTTCTTCATGTCTTTTTCATGTTCTTTCTGAAGTATCTTCGCCAGTTCCTCTCTCTCTTTTCGTATTTTTTCTTCTTTTGCTTTCAGGATGCGTTGTTTCTCCTCTTCGATTTCCCTCTCGGCCTTTTGGAACATCTCGTTGGTGTAGTGGCTTCCTCCGTTCCTCTGCGCCACATTTCTGATCTTCTGGAGCAGCTCACTGACCTGTGAGCGATCCTTCAGCTTATTGTTGAAGACGTGGTACTGGTTGTTACATCTGGCCACAAGTTCTTGAAGGTCGGTGTCTGCATCTATGAATTTCTCGATGGTCGTTTCTTCAAGATTGTCACCATGAGTAAAGAGAACCATGCTGTATCCGTCTGCATCCTGGCCAAATATTTCTTGAATCTTTTGCACCGTCTGCTTTTCCTCTGCAGTGAATCTGCCCAGACGGATGACCACCAGAAACACATGGGGTCCAGGAGCAGCCAAACGAATGCACTGGCTCACATCTTTGACTGTTTTAATGTCCTCAAACCTGTTGTCAAACAGGCCCGGAGTGTCAATGACAGCAATCTGTTGCCCATCTATCACACATTCATGCTTGAAGCAGTCAACAGTCACAGACTTAGAAGCAAACTTTGATTCAAAGCCCTTTTGTCCCAGGATGGTGTTTCCAGCAGCACTCTTCCCAGCTCCAGTCTTCCCCACCATCACTATCCTCAGCTTCTTGTCATTCGTTATGATCTGTCCTGTGTAGAACAATGTGTGACACTGAATCAGACATCAGGTTGCACAGACATTGTCCTTCATGTGACGTATACAAATATGGAAAAAGTAGAAACATCTGTTCGCTGTTTTGGGAGAAGCAACATCATTTTAAAACAATATATATTAATTAATTGAGTTGTGCACTTCTCTGGCTTTCTTCTTTGTAAGATCTGACGTGGCCTCAGGATACTGTTCACTACACTATTAAAAGGAAAAGGCAGCAGTTTTTTTTAAAACTGTCATCTGAGATTGAACTGCATGGTGAGAACCTGTCCAGACAGGTACTCAAAATTGTGACTGTATACATTAAACAGTTTCCATTGTTTTGGCCAGTTTGGTCTTCTGTTCAGAAGTGAGTATTTTAAACAAAAATGAGTTTAAACCTTTTAAAAAAAATGGAATATTTGTTCTTCAGGGTCAAAAGTGATGAGCTTTCTAATCTGTCTAGAAAGAAAAGAGACATGAATATTTTTTTCATATTCTCAGACTGGATTTGGTCATTTACAAGACAATAGCGCAATGTTTAGGATTGCAAATGTACCAGACAGTGTTGATTTAGTCATGGCCATGTTGTATTGTGGGTAATGTAGGCACCACTGATAGCCACTGAGTGACATCACTGGATCACATACAACTTTCTCCGGAGACACAAAAGGCTTCATACTACTTTTTCATATACGCAGTAGTACTCCTGTCAACACACTTACATGTGTAAATTGGTGGAGGATTTTTTATAATAGATGAAATATCAGAGAACTGTGATTTCTGTGGATGACAGGCCTTGTTTTGTCCCAAAAACATTTTAGCCAAAGCTAAAGCAACACTGCCTGTCACATTTCCAACCTCTTGTCTTGTAAATGACCACATCTAATAACAGAATATGACAAGAACCTTTTTTTCATTTTTATGTTTTTAAGTGATTTAATTTTTGTAATATAAAAAATAGGAAATAAAAATCAAACCATTAAAAAATGTCATCATCCCTTTGTACCATGGAAACACAATAAATGATTCTAATAATGTATTATAACTATTATTTTAATTTTTTTTTATTTCAAGAAATTCAAATCACCGCTCCTTATTTGTTTTTAATACTCACCTCTGAAAAAGAAAACTGAATGACCCAAAAATACACTAACATGGCGGCTGAGCTCATTGATTTTATACACAAAGAATTGCTAATTTAGGACCTTCACTATAGAAATGTTACAAAATTCAACCATGTTCACTGTGAAATTAAAGTAAAATAATTGTATTTTAAAACATGGTGTTGACTTACCAGAGTCGTTGGTCACGCTTGGATTGGAGGTCTCGCTGGCCATGTTTGGATCAGATACTGCAGCTTTAATGAAGACGCAGAGTTGTGAATGTGTGCAGAATCTACCAATCCTTTAAATGTGCACCAAACCACACCCAGAAATAAATGCACCTGTCTCACATGATAGTGAAACTGAAGTTTTATGTAATCTCTGAACCCACCGACCAAAGTCTGACAATGTTGATCGCGGTTAATAAACACTGTTCACCACTCCCTTCACCATTTACAAGAAATAGCATCTCACATAAAACAGTAGGTTGTGCTATTTGGTAACAGGTGACAGCGTCATGACTGGGTAATGAAAGAGGCACAAACAATCACAGGTGAGACTCCCCAATTTGTGAAACACATAATCTTATAAAGGATGGATACAGTAGCTCAGGAGCACTTTGTGAAACTATTGTTTGAACACAGTTTGTTTGCAAATGATTGCATTCTGTTTAATTTAGTTTTACACAGAGTCACAACTCTTTTGAAATTTGGGGTGATAACAGTTACATGCATATTTGTGTCTCTCTTTCTGGTCATAATACAATTCATTTTTTTTTCAGATGTTTAATTGTATTCTTTTCTTGCTAGATTTTCTATACTACGACATTACATAATCCTTCTACTGAACTTCTTGGAGTTTACTAGTAAATTATTAAAAATGATGAGCCTCCTTTGATAACTCCACACGTCAACCACTGCTCACCCCTCCCTCCACCATTTACTAGAAACGGCAGCAGATCTTTTAGGTGAGAAATAAGCAGTGTAGTACCAGAATCTGGGCTTATAGTTCATTGGCACTGCTTAGTTTGACCGGAGTTTTGTGAGACGACCCTCACTCGATTCAAGACTCCAACCACACAACCATAGAGGAATGTGTGGAATAACAAAATGTCATATCTCTGGTTCTGCTGTATTGATACTGATCATTTGTTTTCAAACAGTCCAGAATGACTCAAACAGTATTATAGGAGTGCAAATGCTGGACCAGTGTACTGCTTTTCACCCACAATGCAACTGGACCATAGAGTGACATTGCTGGAGACAGTTTATCAGATTACATGCAGCCTCCTCTGGAGCCATAAAGTAGATTTAATCTACTTTATTCCACATATGCTGTAGTACTCCCCAAGTAAACACTCATTAATGTGGGAAATTGGAGGAGTTACCCTTTAAATTGATAAACTTTAAGACTTGAAATGTGATGTCGACCAAAGTGAACATTGTTTTGACTTTTCTGATCATTTTTCTCGTACTCTGAGTTCAGCACAGAACCTGTTACCTTCTTATTCTCCATATAGGCTCCATATACTATATCCATGAGTACATCCTCGTCACTCACCCGAGGATGAGCTGGACTGAAGCTCAAAGCTACTGCAGAGAGCAGTACGGTGACCTGGCCACCATATCTGATGTGCAGGTCAACAGCAGGATGGCTGACATGGCTAAAGACTTTCCCCCCTGTTTGTTTCTCCATGGAGATTATTTACAAAACACAACTAAGTACAGAAAATAGAAGAAACAGAACCATAGGCAGAAACGCACAGACGGCGACAGACACTGTTTCCAGGGGACGCTAAAAAGCGATGAACACAGCTGGGGCACGCTTGATGTTGCCGTGGTTTGTGACTTATGAAGTTATTAAAGTCTGTTCTGTAAGAGGTAAATGTGGTAAAGCTGTTTCCCCCTGGAAACTGTTTCTGTTGTCATATGTGATATTTGCAGAGTTTCTGTATTTAGTTTTGTTTTCTGTATTTGCAACACATTTCTTTATTTGATTTGGTTCGGAGTTTTCTAAATTTTGTGTATTTGTGTCAAATTTACAGTCACAGAGCTGACTTTACAACTTCATCAGGTTTGAGTTTAAAAAAAAAAAAAAATGGAATATTTGTTCTTCAGAGTCAAAAGTGATGAGCTTTCTAATTTGTGTAACAAAGAAAAGAGACATGAGTGTTCTTTTGATATTCTGAGACTGGATTTGGTCATTTACAAGACAATAGTGCAATGTTTAGGATTGCAAATGTACCAGTCAGTGTTGCTTTAGTCGTGCCTATGTTGCATTCTGGGTAATGTAGGCACCACTGATAGCCACTGAGTGACATCACTGGATTACATGCAGCTTTCTCTGGAGACACAAAAGGCTTCATACTACTTTTTCGTATATGCAGTAGTACTCCTGTCAACACACTTGCATGTGTAAATTGGTGGAGGATTTTTTTTAATAAAAGGTGAAATATCAGAGAACTGTGATTTCTGTGGATGACAGGCCTTGTTTTGTCCCAAAAACATTTTAGCCAAAGCTAAAGCAAAACTGCCTGTCACATTTCCAACCTCTTGTCTTGTAAATGACCACATCTAATAACAGAATATGACAAGAACCTTTTTATAATTGTTATATTTTTTAGTGATTTAAAAAAAAATAGAAAATAAAAAACAAACCACAAAAAAATGTCATCATCCCTTTGTACCATGGACAAAAATATATAATAATGTAGTATTACTGTTATTTAAAATTGTTTTTATTTCAATGAAATTCAAATCATCACTCATTATTTGTTTTTAATACTCACCTCTGAAAAGAAAACTGAATGACCCAAAGATACACTAACATGGTGGCTGAGCTCATTGATTTTATACACAAAGAATTGCTAATTTAGGACCTTCACTATAGAAATGTTACAAAATTCAAACATGTTCACTGTGAAATTAAAGTAAAATAATTGTATTTTAAAACATGGTGTTGACTTACCAGAGTCGTTGGTCACGCTTGGGTTGGAAGTCTTGCTGGCCATGTTTGGATCAGATACTGCAGCTTTAGTGAAGACGCAGAGTTGTGAATGTGTGCAGAATCTACCAATCCTTTAATTGTGCACCAAACCACACCCAGAAATAAATGCACCTGTCTCACATCATAGTGAAACTGAAGCTTTATGTAATCTCTGAACCCACCGACCAAAGTCTGACAATGTTGATCCCTGTTAATAAACACTGTTCACCACTCCCTTCACCATTTACAAGAAATAGCATCAGTTCTTTTAAGCTTCACATACAATCGTAGGTTGTTCTTATCAAATGAAAATGGAACAGAAAGAGTGATAGCATAAGCCAGTTTTTCATAAACTAATTGATGGATGTAAAAATAGACAGATCTTACAATTGGTCATTGCTCCTTTATATGCTTATTCTGAATTTGATGCAGACAATCCTCTCTGACAATCTCTGAACCCATCGGCCATAGTCATAGTCATAAAAGTGGTGATATCAAGGTCTAATAATGCTGATCCCAGTTTACGAGGGGTGACTTTGAAAACTCCACCTTATAAACCCTGCTCACCCCTCCTCCCACCATTTACAAGAAATGTCAGCAGTTCTTTTAAACTGTACAGTTTATCTCACACCTCAGCTTTGCCCTTAGAACAGTCTACAGTCGTAGATATATCACTTTAAATCAAAGCACTTTTGTGACGAATTGTGTTTCCAATGGCACTCTTCTCATTTCCAGTCTCAGCCACCAACATTTTGGTTGTACGGAAATATAAAAGCAAATAGATACAAGATCAGAATGAAAAATTCTCCACAATAACCCAGTAAGAAATTACAGCTTTCCTTTCGTACGCCCCAAATTGCTTACATTTGAAATAAAAATAATAAAGCCCTGATTCCAAAAAGCTGGGACACTGTTTAAAACATAAATACATCTGAATGTAACAATTTGCTGATTGTTTTTGACAGATATAAAGTAAATATGCCTTTTCTGAACGTGATGCCAGAAACACGTTCGAAACAAGTTGGGAAAGTACTGAAATGCTCCAAAACACCTGTTTGGAACATTCCACAGGTAAAGAGGCTCATTGGTAACAGGTGATAGCATCATGACTGGGTAATGAATGAAGCATCTTCGAAAGGTCAAGTTGTTCACAAACAAGCACGGGTGAGACTCACCACTTTGTGAAAGAATTAATCTTATAAAGGATGGATACAGTAGCTCAGGAACACTTTGGGAAACTGTTGTGGGTGAACACAGTTTGTTTTCAAATGATTGCATTCTGTTTTAATTAGTTTTACACAGAGTCACAACTCTTTTGAAATTTGGGGCTGTAACAGTTACATGCATATGTGTGTTCACTCTCTTTCTGGTCATAATGCAATTTATTTAACCCATTTTTGAATATGTTCCTAATAATATCCCAGGTAAAGTCCTGCAAATAAATCAGTCTTTTGCTCTAACTTATAGGAAATAGAAATTCCTAAGTCAGCAATATTTATTTAGTCATTATTTGTTCTTAAAATGATCTATTTTTTATATATGTTGTGTATAATTGTGTAATTATCTTACTTGATTTTTTATTTGTACTATCAAATTACATAATCCTTCTATTGAACTTGTTGGAGATTACTAGTAAATGATTAAAAATGATGAGCCTCCTTTGATAACTCCACACGTCAACCACTGCTCACCCCTCCCTCCACCATTTACTGGAAACGGCAGCAGTTGTTGTCAGTGAGAAATAAGCAGTATAGTAGCAGAATCTGGGTTTATAGTTGATCAGCACTGCTTAGTTTTGTGAGACGACCCTCACTCGATTCAAGACTCCAACCACACAACCATAGAGGAATGTGTGGAATAAGAAAATGTTACATCTCTGGTTCTGCTGTATTGATGTTGATCATTTGTTTTCAAACAGTCCATAATGAGTCCAACTGTATTATAGGAGTGCAAATGCTGGACCAGTGTACTGCTTTTCACCCACAATGCAACTGGACCACAGAGTGACATCACTGGAGGCAGTTTATCAGATTACATGCAGCCTCCTCTGGAGCCATAAAGTAGATTTATAATACTTTATTCCACATATGCTGTAGTACTCCCCAAGTAAACACTCATTTATGTGGGAAATTGGTGGAGTTACCCTTTAATTTGCTAAACTTTAAGACTTAAAATGTGATGTCATGCATTACATGCAGCCTCCTCTGATCAGTATGTGCTGGTCAGGCCAGCTGACAGTCTTGCCTGGGCCCGGGACGAGATAATCTTAGATGGGCCCCCCGCGCCCAGATCTCTCCTTTTCCCTTGCTCTTCCTCTCCTGTTCCTCTCCTCTGTTCTTCCTCTGCCCTGGCTGAAATTAAATGTGTGATCCATCCTGCTCAGACTCTCAAACAGGGCAGCAGGCCCCTCCCACTCCACTGTGACTAACTATGAACAAGCCAAATTAAAGAATTTTTAAGACCCTTTGAAGACCATTTTGAACTGAATTTAAAACCTACACAAAGTACAAAAAAGTGAAAAGTAAAGCAAATTCTTTCATAGCAACAGCAAATGTTTCATCACATCGGCTACAAGTTCATACCCCAGACAGCAAGCCAACATTGAATAAATATTGATTTTGATGAAAGCTGATGTTATTAATGTTGATGTCAACAACAGTGGAACAACATTGATCTAATGTTACCTTTATGA
>CAEMYA010001508.1:4921-27927 GCA_903131615.1 Diplodus sargus
AGCTCCATAGTTGTTGATGTCCTCTGAGGATTCACCTCACTGATGGAGGCTCTATGTGACGGAGCTCCACACACTCCTCAGCACTCTGACGCTTCATCACACACTGTTTCTGCTCCTCAGACTGCAAGCAGTGAGGGCTGCAACACATCCGGTACACACCTTCACAATAAAAGCGTCATCCCCACAAAATATTTCAGTGAGAGAACTGCAATACATTTTTGTTGAAATATTTGGTTTTATGTCCCAGACAACTTCTGTTTAGTGTTCACGCCTTTTTAATACACATACGTGTTTTTAAATCATCATCACAACCCTCCTCTGTTGTCTTAATGCAGCCAAATCTGACCACAGAGGTTTGACTTCATGAAGACAGAGGCTGGTTTTAGGACAGTAGAGGGCGTCACAGTCATCAACATGGAGCTGAAACTAACACAGGACTTCTGGAGAAGATATCAGAGTTCAGGTGAAGATGATCAGCTAAAATAAAGATTTATAAGATGCACAAAACTTCTCAGTGAGCATCATAACTGTCCTCAGATGTTTCCTCTGAAATATATTTACTGTAAACAGAGTGAGTGTAATACTGTTAATCTAACAACACATAAAGTGTTAATGATTAATACAAGTTGTACATCATCACAAAGACAATAATTAATGATGTTCATGCTCCTAAAAGGTGAATTCAGACTGAACACAAAGTTATTTTCTTATTATTTATTTATTTATTCAACTCAAACACCCAGTGGACCAACCAACAACATGTGTGTGTGTGTGTGTGTGTGAGAGAGAGAGAGAGAGTGTTTTTTAAAATCATCATCCAGTTTCTTCAGTTATTTTTCAGCAGACTCGTCTAATTCTATCTCCAATCTCTGATGACTGATGAACCAACCTCATCATTTCTATAAAGGAGTTTTTCACTCAGTTTGAATCATTTTCCACATGATCAGACACATAGTAAAACATTTTACATTTCACAATTATAAATCACAACCAGGAAGAATCTAACTTTGGATATACACAAAGATCACAGCAGCAACCTGATGGCTGAGTGTCTCCTAGCAACACAAAGATAGTGGTTGTTCTTGGTCACAGTAATCTTGACGGTGACGTATTAATGACCTCCTCTTTCTGAGATCTGTGGCTCCTCAGCAGGAAGAATTTTGTTATCACTGTCCTTCCACTTCTTCACCTTAGGAAGTGGATCACCATGAGCTTCACACTGCAGCAGAGACGAGTGCTTTGTTTCAGCAAGTGTTGTGACGAACGGCCTTGGAGCCAGTGGTGGACTGGCCCTTCAGCACTTGCACAGAAGTTTGCTGGTGGTGATGGTGGAGCTTCGTCTTCAGCAGCAGCAGCATCAGATGATAATGATGGCGGAGGTGGCCGGCAGGTGGATGAGGGGAAGCGGAGGCAGGAGGAGGAGAATCTGAGCTTCAGGTAAGAAGTGATGAACTGCGGTCTGCCTGGGTCAGATATGAATCTGTTGTTTGATTTCGTTGTGCTTGCTAACTGTTAACACAGTCAGTTACACGTTTAGCTCGCAGGCTGGAGATGTTTAATGCTGATGGCCACTGAAAAGGACATTATCATGTCATTGGACTCCGACATGCCCACTGACAGAGTCGCTGAGAGGAGCGAGCTGCTTTTGTAGCCTGATGAGGTCAAATAAAATTATTAAGACTCTCATTATAATGTATCAGATCAGATTAGATTAAACTTTATTGTCAATGCACAAAGTGCAGTCCAACGTAAAAGTTTTGCTTTGCAACTTGAGTGCAAACAAGTAAAGTGCTCAGAAAATGCTTATATTAGAATTAATTAGAATTAGTGCATCTTAATGGGTCTTAATGCATAAGACACTAGGTGGACTAAAGATAAGAACGAGGTATTGTATAGATGGGACAGCTGTTTTCTTCCAGCCGTAACCTCTCACTGTCTCTTATAGGATGCTGTCACTCATTTTTGGAAGCCTGTTGTGTTTTCCTCTAAGTAAGTACTGTATAGAATACATGATTCAACTGCAGTACTGTGATCATCTGAGCGAGTCCATCAGGTGTCATTCAGGTGTTTGTCTCCTTTCACTTTTTAAAGGTTGCCATGTTTGAAGAAATGTTCTGTGTTGCTGTGCTGAGTGTTGCTGCTGTGGAGGTCTAAGGTGACTGTTTATTAATGTGGTGAGTTACATAGTCTGTGAAAATATCACTTAATCACAGTCTGTCATTTATACATTTTAATATTCATCTCATCTCTGTTCTTCTGTGTCCTGTTTTTCAGGATCCTGTTATACATTGTTCATGGCTTGTTCAGGAGGTTCCTCTAAGTAAGAACTGTAAAGAGTATATGACACAACTATTTTCCCACATTTTTCTAGATACCAGTACTGTGATCATATAAGTAAGTCCAGCAAGTGTTATTCTTTCTCACCTTTCTTTCTCTGTCTCCTTTCACTTTTTAAAGTTTGCCATGTTTGAGGAAATATTCTGTGTTGCTGTGCTGTTTATTGATGTGGTGAATAAATAGTCTATGAAAATATCACTAAATCTGTCATTTATTCATTTTAATATTCATGAATGATTATGTCTCACCTCTATTCCTCTCTGTCCTAATTTCAGAATTCCATCATACGCTGTACATTGTTCAGGAGGTTAACTGGACCGAGCAGCCTTTTGGTTTCCGCTAAGTGCTGTATAGAATAACGGGACTGGGAGGATTGTGTAGGTTTAAGTTTATTTGACAAGTACATGTACACCAACAAGACAGTGTATGAGCATTGTCACAAGAAAGTTGGTTTTCATTCATAGGCTTCATTGTCTTTCCACCAATGCCTGGTGAGTCGGTCTCCGCTCAAAATGCCCGGGCCGATTTTATTGTCCCAGTCCAGCCCTGCTGGGAGCTGCACCTGAGAACAGTGTTAACATCAGATTACAGACGACAATTAAAGCACCTTTATGACTTTTTCCAGTTTGAGGCAGATTGTGACTCCTGTCATGGCAGACACACATTCACTGTGAATGTCTCCTAAATTTGAGCTATAATATACAAATTGTAATAAAATATCAAACAGACTTTTCAAAGGTATGCACACACATTGAGTCTAAATTATGTTCATAATGCTGCCTTGATGAAAACTTAATCATGAAAACAGTTCTTATAATGGGCTACAAGGCATCATGTGACGGAAAATGAATGTTGTGCTGCTTTAAATGTTCCTGCTGCGAGGAGGTGTGGGACGGCATTATCTTCTTTCATTTCATGAAGGATGGTCCAATATTTCTGGGGCTGAGCAAAATATACGATGCACACAGCTGTCGTGATATGAGACCAGATACTGTCTGAGGTGAGATGTGGATTCTGACCACTGAACTAAAGTCCATCTGGGACTCTGGAACCAGTCGCAGCAGTAAATGAGCGACATCTTTACCTGTTTAATGAAAGTACTCACCAACAACAAGCTCGATGTAGGATTTTTCTATCGGCTCAAGACCTGGAAAATCACAGCTGTAGATCCCGCTGTCGGCCATCGTTGTTTTATTGATCTTTAAGGAGGCGTTGCCGTCCAGCCAATTAAAAATTGAGACTCGACCTTTGAACTGCTCATCTGGATCAGGGCTATCATGGCCTGCATTATAACAAAACACCCTCTGACCTTCAACTTTCCTCCACTCAAAGACAGACGTTGAGGCGGTTGCGATGCGGGAACAGTTTAAAACAGCATCACTGCCTTCTTCCACGAACACTTTGACAGCTGGAAGATAAAAACATGTTACTCAGTATGTTAACATGCAGAGTCATCAGGAAACAAAGTCAGATAACAACTTTACACAACAAAAACTCAAACACCTGTTTCCTCTAACATGATAGTTTTGGTTGTTTCACAGCTGCAACGTGTTTTTAACTTTGTCATTCAAATATGTTTCACTGAACTTTCTCATCACATCAGATTAAAGCTTCACATGACAGAGAATTATGATTCAACAGAAACATGTTCACTGATGTTTCTCAGGTTTATCATTAAAATCTGACAGTCTACAGCCGAGCTAACGGCTCTGACAGGCTCAGAATGCTAACTGAAGTAAATAGTAAATGGATTTATATTTCTGCAGCTCTTCTTCAGTCTACTGACGGCTCAAAGTGCTTTATAACACTTGTCACATTCACACACTGATATCAGAAGCTGCCGTGCAACGTGCCACCTGCTCATCAGGAGCATTTTGGGGCTCAGCTGGCTGTTTGTGGTGTTTCATTTAACTTTTCATGCAAACATCAGATTATCATTATGGCTTTCTGTGCAGTTAACGGGACTAACAGACTGCAGTGGAGGGACACAGGCTGCTGTTCTAGATTAACATTAACCAGCAGACAGAGACGACTGTGGGCAGAGCTGATACGTTTATAAAGCATTTTATTGTTTGTCAACAGTGAAATAACTGTTAAATAAAGTTTAAATAACCATGAATTTGCCGTTTTTATTATATAAAATTGTTTACTTTAATGATAGATTTTATGAAGTCTTACCAAACATTCATGTATTAAGAGTTCAATGACCCGAAAAAAAGGTACAACATTAAAAAAACAAGTTTGTTCAGTGAGTCCAAAGGTTCAAGGTTTTCAGGTCAGAACAAGAGTTTATCAGAACCCAATAAAGTACACACACACCCACACACACACACACACACACAATTATAAAGCATCTCGAGATAAAACTCATTGTCATTCTGTTGTAATTCTTTTATAATCGATCCGATCAATACTACCCATGTGCGCTGATTGTCAGGGTACATGTGACGTCACCGGGCACTGAGCAGGTGTCTCATGCGCACTAAAGCAGGAAGCATCCTGATTACAGTTTTTCTTGATTGCTTTGAAGCGGCAGTCAACTCAAACTCCACATTTTCCAAACAGTTACCACACAGGCCAAACAGCGGCACTCATGGTCAAAACGACACATCTTGTTTGCAAAAGGCTCTAACCGTGCCAAAACATTTAAAATATGCCACAAAAGCAAATTTTGCCTTCAAACAACACAACTTGTAAACAAGTGTATGAGCTCGTCCAGTCAACCACTATACAGTGGACAACAAAATACCATGTTCCATGTTCACAACAGCTGCTATTCAGTAAAACTTCTCCCTCTACCACCAGAGAATGGAAGCATTTGGATTCTTTAAAGAATACATGTAATGGGAATGAGGAAACAATTACATAAAGTTTATCACTGAAGATATTTCTGTTTATACTATACAGCAACATTACCTGTTTTCCTATAGAAAAATTCTGACAATGGATGCAACAGTGTTTCTGTTTAGAACAGGCTGGACTCTTTGTCCAGCTTCTCTAAGTGAAAGGCTGTGATCGCTAACGTGATCAATAACAGTCGCCCGAATTTCATCAGAAACCTGAGCCCTTCCAACTATACCTCCACCTCGCACTCGGACTCCTTTAACTCTTACTCTCACACTAATCTGCCTTAGACCTCTTCCATCCATGTTGGCAAAGAACAACACAGAAGCTGCACTTTTTAAGGCCTGCAGACTGATGGCTCTTTGAAGATTTGTGTCAAACAGGTGCTTCAGTGATTTCATACTGATGTAGGTAGTTTCTAATAGTTAGGACCAGATGGTTTCTGGTTGGTTAACCACAGCTAAAACAATGGAGTTTTGACTGCTTGAATGACATCTGTGTTAACTTTTCTGCAAAAGGGTGGAGAGAATGTGTCAATCCAATTGTGCTCTGCTGAGACAGTGATGATGAAAACCGAGTGGATCCCAGTTTCAAGAAGAACTGTAACATCCAGCATGTTTCCACATTGTTCCTGTTGAGGTGAAATAAAGTGAAATGACAAACTGTCAGTGATGATGATCAGTTTTCTTACCGTCTCCAGAGCAGCTCAGCAGACAGAGACACACGAGAGGAAGAAGCTCCATAGTTGTTGATGTCCTCTGATTGCCTAATAGTTGTTTCTCTTCCTGACCTGTAGCGAACTGATCAGCAGCAGTGAATCGTCTCTGTGCCGCTCCTTCAATTATACATGCAGACGAGTTGAAAAAAAACAGTCTGTGATGAAGAACGTAACTCAGCCCCCAAGTTTCATAGTCCACAAAACGCTCCTCATATTCAGGCGACACAAACATCCCAGAGGTTTGATCGATTTGTTTCACAAGTCTGTCTGGAAATACAGTTAAAGGAACAGTTCACTCAAACAAAACAAAAACTCTCTCATCATCTCCTCCTTCATGTTGGTATAAAGTCAGGTGAAGTGTCGTCGTCCACGGAACATTTCTGGAGCTTCACAGTAAAACAGAGCTGCAGCATTCTGCTAAACAACTGAAGCAGCTGGAGACTTGATTTAAAACAGAGAAACAACTGAAATAAAAGTCCATTAAAACTTTGCAGAATTATCTGTTAGTAGTTCCTGTTTGCAGTGAAGCTGCTGATGAACAGACAACTATCAGTGGATTACTGTGAAACTGCAGCAAACGTTAAATCAGCAGATTTCTCAGGCAAGTTCTGCACAAAGTGTCTGTGTTCAGGATGTCCCAAGGCATCCCATGTCCCAAGGCGTTCCCAGGCCAGCTGGGTGACATAGTCACTCCAGCGTGTCCTGGGTCTTCCTCGGGGTCTCCTCCCGGCAGGACATGCCAGGAACAACTCCAGAGGGAGGCGTCCCGGGGGCATCCGAAACAGATGCCCGAGCCACCTCAGCTGGCTCCTCTCGATGTGGAGGAGCAGCGGCTCTACTCCGAGATCCTCCCGGGTGACAGAGCTCCTAACCCTATCTCTAAGGGAGCGCCCCGCCACCCTGCGGAGGAAACAAATTTTGGCCGCTTGTATCTGGGATCTTATTCTTTCGGTCATGACCCAAAGTTCATGACCATAGGTGAGGGTAGGAATGTAGATTGACCGGTAAATCGAAAGCTTCGCCTTTCGACTCAGCTCTACAGATACTACAGATACTTAAACTCCTCCACTTGAGGCAAGAACTCTCCCCCAACCTGGAGGGAGCAGGCCACCTTTTTCCGGTCGAGAACCATGGCCTCGGACTTGGAGGTGCTGATTCTCATCCCAGCCGCTGCACACTCGGCTGCAAACCAGGGACCGTACAGGGACCGTATAGCCCTTAACAGAGGCCCTCCGACCCCGTACTCCCGGAGCACCCCCCACAGAATGCCACGAGGGACACGGTCGAATGCTTTCTCCAAGTCCACAAAACACATGTGGACTGGTTGGGCAAACTCCCATGAACCCTCAAGCACCCTGTGGAGGGTATAGAGCTGGTCCAGTGTTCCGCGGCCCGGATGAAAACCGCATTGTTCCTCCTGAATCCGAGGTTCGACTATCGGCCGAATTCTCCTCTCCAGTACTCTGGAATAGACTTTCCCAGGGAGGCTGAGGAGTGTGATCCCCCGATAGTTGGAACACACCCTCCAGTCCCCCTTTTTGAATACCTCAGTGACTTCGGCTTGGGTGATGAATGGGTTCACCTCTGAGTCCCCAGCCTCTGCTTCCTCTGTGAGAGGCATATCAGTGGGATTGAGGAGATCCTCGACGTATTCCTTCCGTATTCCACTGCCTGACAATGTCCGCAATCAAGGTCAACAGCTCCCAACCTCCACTGTAAACAGTGTTGCTGGAGGACTGCTTCCCCCTCCTGAGGCGCCGGATGGTTTGCCAGATGGTTTGCCGACCGGTAGTCCTCCTCCATGGCCTCCCGGAACTTTTCCCAGACTCGAGCTTTTGCTTCCGCGACTGCCTGTGCTGCAGCACGCTTGGCCTGCCGGTACCTGTCAGCTGCCTCAGGAGCCCCCCCCGGCCAAGGTCATCGACTGTTTAAAGTCTGGTTTTGTGTGTTTATGTTCTGTGGAATATAAAAATGTTGAGTTGCCTTTTGATGATCCGTGCCCATGCCTAGAACCGGGCACGGTTGTGGTTCTGTTCATCATTAATATGTTCATTCAATACTTAAACTTACCTGTTGCAGAACATTGTTTGCGATTCTTGAGGTAAAGCACAGCTAGAACACCAGCAACAAAAATAGCAACAAGAAACAGAGTGATGAAAACTCCAGCAACAATCCATCCCGTGTTGTAATCTGAAACAGATACAAAGTGAATGTGAGAGTCAGAACTTGAGTGCAGATGATCAGCAGCAGACTGGACCTCACAGCCCACACAGAACCACTAAAGGTGAGTCTGCTCCTGAGATCTGAACTGGTTCCACATGAAAACTCCACTGGAATGAATGTGAGCAGGAACAGTGACTTACGTCGCGAAAACATGAACGTTCTAGAAAGCTGATTAATAATCTGTGTGTGTCCGTCTGTGTGTGTGTGTGTGTGTATTTGTGTGTCTGTGACTTTTTTGACCTCGTCCCATTCATTCCTCATGGGAAAGTTTATGAAAGTTTGCGTTGCGAAAACATGAATATTTTCTGTCTGTGTGTGTTTGCGTGTGTTTGTGTGCATGTGAGTGTGTGTGTGTGTGTGTGTGTGTGTGTGTGTCTGTCTGTGTGTCTGTCACTCTCTCTGTGGGCCCAGCTGATCTCGGTTGCTGGGTGACGGTTGGTGAGCGCCCGTAGCAACGGCTGTCCCAGACTGATTTGAGAGTGATTTCTGCCTCACATCTTGGACGTCAAACTAGTGCTATTGAGTCAAATTCATACATGATATCGGCAAAAAAATGTTCACCATCTAGCCAGAAAGGCCTTAAAGAAGACACTCATGAAGTTTCGTGGTCCTAGCTTCAGAAATGTGGAAATACGAGCAAGTTTAAAAAAGGCATAGTTTGGAAAATCCTTTCCCTGATTTACATTGGAGTGAATGGGATGGTTGAGAGCTACGCTTGTCGGTTAGAGGCAGATAATTCAAAAACCGTAAATCCTACCGATAAAGAAGACACATTGGGAGAAAGAAGACAAGTGTGGCTATAACTCGGGAAAATATAACTGTTTTTAAGCATGATTTATGGCCAGGATCATCACGGAAAGAGAACATTTCTGAGATAATTTTCTAGTTTCTGTCACTCTATCAGTTGGCTCTCTCACTCTGCAGCACGAACATTTCGCCATACACAATCATTGAAAACCCTGAAATTTTCCAAAATCACTCACCATCATTCAAGGGTCAGGGTTCAAAAACTACACATCATAGGAAAAAAGTTCAAATACAACTTAAATACACAGGACCTATACCTACATTTTAAAGTTGGAATGGTGTTTCTAGGTGAATGTATGCCAGAGTAGGAGATGTTTGAAAAACGTAGCAGTTTTGCATCTTTTTTGACCTCCTCCCATTCATTCCTTATGGGAACATTTTCACAGTTTTTCGCGTCTTATGACCAGACAAATTAATATTCTGGAGAAAAAAATAATAGCACACCGAGTCCGATCGAGCTGCATGTTTTGATATATTATTTGTTTGTGTGCGCTCAACGGTGCAGGGGCGAGTTAAGTGCCTAAAATGGAAGGAGGATGAATAATAAGAAGAAGAGGCGCAAGCAGTATCAATAGTGGGCTGGCGAGCACAGCCCACTAAATATGAAACTTCTTTACAAAACTTTTACTCAAGTGGACTTTTACTTGTAACAGAGTATTTACTTTTTTGTTTCTGCTTCTGTCACTTCAGTAAAGTATCCGAATATCAATCATAACTCATCACTTCAGATCAGCGTCATGTCAGATTATCTTCTGTTTCCTCTTCTACTCACTCAGCAGCTCAGATTCTATTTGTCTGTTCTGATCCAGTTCTGTCAGTCGGGTCCATCAGTTCCTCCACAGTTACACCTCGTAGTTATTATGTGCTGAACAACCAGCTCAGCTGTGTGTGACACTCAGTTTTTGTGCTGTGATTCATTTCAGTGTGTGGATGCAGAAACCTTTGTTCAGTCAGCACATGTCTGTACATTGAACTTGTCCAGGTGTGAACTCACAGACAGTCGCTGTGAAGGATTTAAACAGTCAGCAGCAGAAGAGGCAGCTGTGGAGCTTCACTACAGGCCTCGTTTGTGGAAACTGCCTCTCAACTGGAAAGGAGCCACAAACTTGACAGAAAAGGAGGCTCAGAGTTCAGGAGCACTTTCAGTCTGAGCTCCTCAGTGGACCTGAGCCCGGTACCAACATTTCTGCAGTTTGATACTTTGATATTCATGATGCACAAACTTCTCAGTGAGCATCATAACTGTCCTCAGATGTTTCCTCTGAAATATATTTACTGTAAACAGAGTGAGTGTAATACCGTGAATCTAACTGCATATTACATATAGTGATATTTAATCCTGATATAAAATCACAACTAGGAAGAATCTCACCTTCCAAAGACACAGACGTCACAGCAGCAACCTGATGGCTGAGTGTCTCCTGTGTAGCTACACAGCTGTAGTCGTCGGTCTTTGTCACAGTAATGTTGACAGTGATGTAAAAACGACCTCCTCTTTCTGAGGTCTGTGGCTCGTTAGCAGGAAGAGTGTTGTTATGACTGTCCTCCCACTTTAATGTAGGAGGTGGAACACCATGAGCTTCACACTGCAGCAGACGCCAGAGCAGTTTATCATCAAGTGTCCTGATACATGGCTCTGGAGCTGCACCTGTGAACACATTATAAACAATAAATTATAAAGAGACAGTTTCAGCATTATAAACGTTATATTGTGATTTTGTTCATCTACACTCTGCTTGTATTCAGTTTACTGTGTGAAGAGAAAAACACAATAACAGCCTCCAGCAGCATTTTATGGGACGATATTTCAGACATTTTAAACTTTTTCCAGTTTGAGGCTGATGCACATATACAGTAAATTTGTTAAACTGTATAAAGATTGTTATATAATATAAAGCAGTGTTCAAAGGTAAACACACCTGATGTGTCACATGTTAGTGAGAACTTATTTAATTATGTTGCCTGGAAGAAAATGTAACCATAAAGTTTGTTGATATTCTGCCGAGAGAAGATTGTGAAGGATTTAACTTGGTTGATTTTTTAATTTTTATTAAACATACAAGTGTTTAATGTCAACGAGGGAAGACTGTGAAGGGACAGGAGGAAAGAGGATTTTGATTGTGGTTTGCTATATAAACACTAGTTGATAAGTTGATATTGGTGAATTTCCGTTATTGGGATAAATGTGAGTATAGACCCTCTCTGGGAACCATCACCTTATCGAGGTGGAGAGGTTTGCGTGTCAGAATGAACCTGGGAGCCAGGTTGTCAGGAGCCATGTGCTCCCGGTAGGGTCTCCCAAGGCAAATTGGTTTCAGGTGAGGGGCCAGACTAAGTATGGTTCAAAATGCCCCATGAAAAATAGAGGTGTGAGGTGAGAGACCCTGCCCGGAAGAAGCCCGTGGTCCATGTCCGGAGCCAGGCCTGGACGGAGGGCCCATGAGCGAGTGCCGGGTGACCGGGTCTGCCACGGGGCCCAGCCGGGTACAGCCCAAAAGAGCAACGTGGCACTTCTCTCTCCCCCATCCCGTAGACCCACCATCCGCAGGAGAAACCACTGGGGTCGGTTGCACTGCCACATGGGTAGCAGTGGTGGTGACGGGCCTCGACCCAGACCTGGGCGGCAGAGGCTGACTCTAGGGACGTGGAATGTCACCTCTCTTGGGGGGAAGGAGCCGGAGCTGGTACGGGAGGTTGAGCATTACCGGTTTGATCTGGTGGGACTTAACTCCAAGCGCAGCTGGACAGGGGCTGGACACTATTCTTCTCCGGAGTGCTCATAAGTGTACCTGCTACCAGAGCACCGTAGGTCGAAGGTCAATGATTGATTTTGCGATCGTATCATCTGATCCTCGAACGTGTGTTTTGGACATTCGGGTGAAGAGAGGGGCAGAGCTGTCAACTGATCACCACCTGGTGGTGAGTTGGGTCTGGTGGCAGGGGAAACCCCTGGACAGACCTGGTAAGCCCAAACGAGTAGTGCGGGTAAGCTGGGAACGTCTGGGGGAGGCCCCTGTCCGAGAAACCTTCAACTCCCAACTCCGAAGGAGCTTCTCTAGCATCCCTGTGGAGGCTGGGGATATCAAACCTGAATGGACGATGTTCAAAGCTTCCATTGTTGAAGCTGCAGCGGTGTCCTGTAGTCATAGGGTCTTAGGTGAATCAAGGGGCGGCAACCCTCGGACACCATGATGGACACCAGTGGTCAGGGAAGCCGTCCGACTGAAGAAGAAGTCCTTTTAGGGACGGGGGACTCCTGAGGCAGTTTTGGGGTACCGATGGGCCCGAAGGGCAGCAGCCGCAGCTGTGGCAGAAGCAAAGCAGCGGGTGTGGGAGGAGTTCGGCGAGGCCATGGAGAAGGACTTTCGGGCGGCACCAAAGCGCTTTTAGAAACCCGTCCACCACCTCAGGAGGGGGAAACGGGGAACCATCCAAGCTGTGTACAGCAGGATATATACGTATATACGGGCTGAGGGGCTGTCTTGGTGTTGCATGCGCTTCACCGCACGGTTGTGACGAAAAGGGAGCTAGGCCAGAATGCAAAACTCTCGATCTACCGGTCAATCTTCGTCCCTACCCTCACCTATGGTCATGAGCGATGGGTCATGACGGAAAGAATGAGATCGCAGCTACAAGTGGTCAAAATGGGTTTTCTCTGCAGGGTGGCTGAGGTCTCCCTTAAAGATACGGTGAGAAGCTCAGCCATCTGGGAGGGACTCGGAGTAGAGCCGCTGCTCCTCTGCGTGGAAAGGAGCCAGTTGAGGTGGTTCGGGCATCTGATGAAGATGCCACCAGGGCGCCTTCCTAGGGAGGTGTTCCTGGCACGCCAACTGGGAGGAGACCTCGGGGTAGACCCAGGACCAGGTGGAGGGATTATATCTCTTCTCTGGCTTGGGAGCGCCTGGGGATTCCCCAGTCAGAGTTAGCTGATGTGGCCGGGGAAAGGGAAGTCTGGGGCTCGCTACTGAAGCTGCTGCCCCCGCGACCAGATTTTGGATAAGCTGTTGAAAATGGATGGATGGATGGATGGATGGATGGTGAGTATGAACACCAGTGATGAGAAGTTGTCTAGCTCAATAATGTACAGTCAAATTAATTCTGATTTATTTTCTAAAATATCTGTGATGCTATAAATGTATTTTTATCTTAACAAAAAATAGAAGAAAATGTGATTATAGTGTGTTTTAGAGACATTCTAAGCATATTCAAGAATATTTAAGAGATTATAAGAATAATATTATGAATTTAAATTCATTCATACTCGTGTCAGGTGAAGAATATCAGGTGAAGTTGATGTCAGAGTTTATTGATGATGTCAGAGACTTCAAATGTCACTGCTGCTTCAGAAAGAGCTTCTTTCCACTTACAGCTAAACTATTTGATCATTACTGAGATAATAGGAATATTGTGATGTTGGGATTGTTACACAAATATTAAACATAAAGTTAAAATCATGAACCCAGAATGAACCTGACACTAAACTACGTTAATAAAGTAGATTACATTATTCTTTCATGTCAGTAAAAAGACTTTAAAGTGATTGTGTCTCTCAGGTCACTGGTAGCATACTGGCATCAAGCAACAAAACTATCCACGCGAGATGTCACGTGACTTTTCCGGCTGCTGATTGTAGTATTGCTTGTAATATGAGGCTCCCTTTTCAACGTGGACGTCAATGTTGCTTTTTGCTCACCACAAAACAATGAATTATCCGTGCATTCATATGGAATTAAGCTTGAGGAGCGTCCCACCATTACTTTCCTTCCTGATTGTCGCACTCGTGGATCAACACTTTTTGCCTGCCATGACGGCCGCACACCGGAGATGCAGTAGCTAACGTGAGTAGTTCAAAAACCTTTTCCATAAACAATAGAATACAGTACACAAGCAATGTTCTCAAAGCTCGTGTTCATGTGTAGAGACCCTGGTGTTACTACGGGCAAAGTTTCATATTGTGTTGAGCCTTCTTAGTGTTTTAAAAAAAAAAAATGTTTGATGCTATCGTATCCGTCCCCCTAGCACTCCCATTCAAAATTAACGTGCCCGAAAACGAAAATATGGTAAATCTGAAAAGTGGGGGACTTCCGGTTGGCAATGTGAGTGAACAGACATACTCTCTTACTCTGTCGCAAATTATCTGAAAATTCATATTAAACCACCCCCAAATCCCACAAAAAGTTGTACCAGAATATTCTAGAATTTTAAAGAAACGAAGATGCCGATGATTGGAAAAAAGGACAAAGGTAAAATGACAGAACTGGCGGCTAATGAAAACTCAGGAGACCTGGTCCACGTTGAGGAAGTGTTAGCTAGTGTTAGGATTTATACATTTACAAAGTGCCCCCTCTATGCCTTTTATCATATAGTATGTCCCCCTATGACCCCGGCCTACTAAATACTGACCATGACTGCCCGTGACTCCCCTTCACAAACACACTGCTCATGAAACCTACACACACACTGTTCATTTCTCAATCAATTATGACGTCTGCCACACTGTGACACATACAGATTGTCTTTTCCCAGCTTTTCCTGTTATCTCACATTATCAAAAGAGTTGCACATATCCTGTTGACAAATAAGATTGTCAGAAGCATTAGTCTCTTTTATGAGGGGCTAATACATGGAGAGCAAAGCCAGGGTATGAGAGAGAACACATTCACCTTTCACTATTCCTTTTCCCACATGAAGAGGCCTCCAAGGCCAGCGATATCACCTCCCAAATACGTAAGCAACAATGAAGGCACCATAAACAAAGGCAGATAGGGAGAACAGGCAGATCAGGCCAGGGACATTTTGTTTTCTTCAACAGGGTGACGTCTCCAGGAATCATGGTTCGTGTGCCGAGAAACTGGGACCAGTTTGTGCACCAACGATGGGAGGGCTAAAGTCTAAACCACGGTTTCTCCCCACCTTTTTACTCGATTGTCCAATAATAGTATTCATCATATCTATATGGTTGACCAATGACAATTCAACACACACAGCAATATAATGTATTACATGCTGAAATTCTGTCTCTTTTTCCTGGGCGATTGGTTGCAGTTAACAGCGTTGCTGCTTAGGGCTCTGCTGCCTGCGATTTTTCAAACAGAGAAAGACCTTGATCAAGCTTTTTTGCTTTTGCTTAATGATACAATTCTTCTTATTAAATAGTTAACAGTACGTCGTAGTCTGTCTTGTCTATCAGTCTGTTTTCTTTCACCTCTCAAACAAACGAACACGCCTGACACTAGCGACACAGATAACGAACAGGAACACACTGTGACCAGTGCAGACATCATGAAAGCTATCACGTCCCTCAAACAGGACTTTCACCAGAAAATTGATGGGGCACTAACAGCTATTGAGGCCAATATGAAATAATGCACTGGCCGCTTGAACGAGGCTGAAGAACGCATTTCAACCGCGGAAGACACAATCAACAGTCTGCAGATGAATGTTAAAGATTTGGAGGCCAAGGTAAAGTTACTTGAGTCCAAAACAAAGGACCTAGAGTGCAGAAGCAGACGTAATAACTTGAGAATAACAGTCATACCAAAAAAGGAAGAAGGGACTAACTGCTGTGCCTTTATTGAAAAATGGCTCTAGGAATCACTCAACATACCCTCGCCTGCAGTGGAAAGAGCGCACCGTGTCGCCTGCCAAATACGCAACACTAATTCGCCGCGGACTGTTCTTGTGAAGTTTCTCGACTACAGAGATAAAGAAAGAGTCGTGAAGGCAGCAAGATTCAAAGGCCAGGTGAAATACAAGGACAATGTCACCAGATTCCACCAAGACGTATCGGCTGAAATCTACAAGCAACAAAGGGGCTTTGACGGCGTACGCCAAAAACTGCGAGAGAAAGGCATCGTCAAGCATCGGATCTTCTTCCCAGCTAGACTTTTCCTGACTCACGGAGAGGCCACTTACACCTTTGACTCACCAGCAGCAGTCAATAACTACATTGCTGGATTGGGAGACTAAATATAGGAGAAGAAAGGATTGTTTTTCTTTTAATGTCTTTGGTTAGATGGACCTCTTCCCTCTCATTGACAACACTCAGTACACGGGCACAGTAAGGCATGTCAGCAATCAATGTGATAACAGTGATGTAACTCAGGTAACCTAAGAATTACGTATCCATATTTTTTGAAATTCTTAGTCAAATGTGTGTGTGTACATCGGCACTTGAAAAACAGTGGAAACCAGGCAGGTATGCCCTGCATTTATTGAGTTATCACATAACCTTATATTTCATTTTCTGTTCTGGGCTTGCCTGTCTTTAATGCAATTTTTATTATTGTTATCAGTATTGGTATTATTATTATTTTAATTATTTTCTTTTTCTTTCTCTTTATACGAAATGATAGGGAAAGAGGAATTTTGATGACTAATTAAGGATAATATGGGGGGGATTAACATCTACATAGGAGCGATGTGGGCTGGAGTTAAAGAAACGCAACAGATCGACAGATGGTTCCTCGCTGTTTGCTGAAGGGAGTTATACCATACGGGTTAGGGGCAATCCAAGCACATTCAGGCTGGACGGGTTCAGGGAGGGGTTTGTAAGTTCCATGTTACTCCTTCCTCTCAGTTTTAATATTTATTTAAATGCTAGTGTATATGTGCCACTGCCAACAATATACCAGTTTGTTTTAAAGGGCTATTTCACAACACCAAAGAAAATCTCATAAATGTCAACAGTTAAGATGAATTGCATTTTTTGGAATTGCAGGGGTCTAAATAGACTGGCAAAGGTGAAACAGGTTATGAGTAGGATAAAGTTTTTGGGAGCTAAAATAGCTTTTTTACAGGAGACTCATTTGTCACCTGGGGACACATCAAAGATAAGGAGGAGGTGGCCTGGGCAGGTGTTTTCAACATCTCACTCATCAAGTGCTCGGGGAGGAATTATATTGATTCACAAATCTATTCCAATACAGATACAGGATGTGGTTGAGGACCAAGGTGGGAGGTTTTTGATTATTCATGGTTTTCTTTTTGTGTATATATATATATATATATATATATATATATATGTTTATTTATTTATTTATTTATTTATTTTTAAACATGTATATTTTTATTCCTTTCCTTTTTACTGAAGTACTCAAATTTGTTAGAAGCAAGGAAGAGGGGGAGGGTATAGACGGGAGGGTTTAAGGGAAGGTTACACACTACTGTTGATGTAGTGCACTGTTTGGATGCATTTAATGTGAAAACAATAAACATACTGTTGAAAAAAAAAAAATGCATTTTGCATTTTCCCGAAGGTTTGACTCATATTCAATCACCAATAAAGCCTTGTTTGCATTTTGGCGAGAGTTTCACTTTAAATGGAGGATTTTGGGGAAATGCAGTGATTCATTATTTTTCTGCAACATATTGCACAATAACTTCTTCATGTAATTAGACAATCTGAATAAAAGTATTAGATTTAATTACACACAGGCTTCTTGGACTTAAAAGATGTTGTTGTATGACTATAATATAATAAAGGTGTCGACCAGTAAGTGACGACTGATCCCAGTCAGGTGAACACAGAGAGGTTCAGGCCCACAGATGTCAGTGTTCAGACTGACAGACCTGAGAAGACACTTGCAGAGACATGTAGAGGTGGAGAGTGACGTCATCACAATCAGGACTCACCTGGGATGTTTTCATTGATTCTGTCCTTTAAGACTGGATCTGAAAAGCAAAACAAACACATGTTAGATGGTTTTGAAACAGACAGGTAATACTGTGTAAAAGTCATATTTCATCTACTACAGATGGCTGAAGCTTCATCGTACAGAGAGACATAATCTGCAGTGTGTCTCTGATATCAGCATGTTTGATACAGAGGTCGTCTCCAGATGTGGCTGCAGCTCTGTGGGCTCGAGGCCCTGCCAGATGTGGATTCTGACCACTGAACTAAAGTCCATCTGGGACTCTGGAACCAGTCGCAGCAGTAAATGAGTGACATCTTTAACTGTTTAATGAAAGCACTCACCAACAACAAGCTCAATGATGGATGTTTGACTCAGCTCAAGACCTGGAAAATCACAGCTGTAGTTCCCGCTGTCGGCCATCTTTGTTTTTGTGATCTTGATGGAGGCGTTGCCGTTCTTCAGTTCATCTTGAAAAAATGAGACTCGACCGTTGAACTGCTCATCTTGACCTGTACGGCCGTTATTGTAATAAATGCCTGAATCATACATGAACACTTTCTTCTCCTTCCAACTTTCATCTTTCCTCCAGTCAAAAGCCTTTCCTCCGAGGTTCCTCTTGGGGCTGATCAAACAGGGTAAAACAACATCATTGTCTTCTTCCACGAGCACTCTGACAGCTGGAAGATAAAAACATGTCACTCAGTATGTTAACATGCAGAGTCATCAGGAAACAAAGTCAGATAACAACTTTACACAACAAAAACTCAAACACCTGTTTCCTCTAACATGATAGTTTTGGTTGTGTCGAGCTTGTACTGACATATTTTAAGTATATTTAATCTTACAGTAAAGTTAATTATGTTTCTGTTAATGGATGTTTGTGTTTGAATGTCACAAAATGTGTTCAGCTGTGGAAACTGTTCATCTTTATAACACCAGCAGAAGTTGTAGTTTTCTCAGGACATCAGATTAAAGCTTCACATGACAGAGAATTATGTTATTAAACAGAATTATGTTCACTGATGTTTCTCTGATTTATTATTGGAGACATCTGAAAGTCTTCAGCTAAGCTAACAGCACTGTGAGGCTTAGCATGCTAACTAGCACTGGGCTACATCTCAATCTTATATTGATATTGTGATATGAGACTAAACTGCATATTGTCAGATGATGATGTCATTATATCAAGTGATGTCATAAGTCTTTTAAAGGCTGTATTACAGTAAAGTAATGTGGTTTTCTGTTTGTTCTAATACTTTAGTCATTATAATATCCTCATTACTGATGATTATTGATCAGATTGATTGTCAAAGCATCATTAGTCCTCGCTACAATATATCACAGTATTGATATCAAAAATATTGAGATATATCCTAAAAATATTGCAGAATTATTTTAAAGCAAACACCCAGTTCTAATGCTAATGTCAGCATGCTAACATGCTCACAGTGTTGACATGCTGGTGAGACAGCAGATAATGTTTTCACCATGTTATTCATCACTTCAGTGTGTTAGCATGCTAACATGTTGCTAACAGGCAGCAACCTCCAGGGCTGAGAAATGAAGCCGATGCTGAAGCATCAACGCTGCAGTTCCTCAAACGGCCACTTGAGGCTGCAGAAGTGAGTCAATCACCAGAAGAGCTCATGTTACAATGTTCGACTGTACAGCAGAAATAAACGTGTACAAAAAACAGTTTTTGTCTTGACATTAATTAATTAACCCCTCATGATAACTGTGTGGGGGAGAAGCTTTATATAATGCACTGACATAAATCATATTAAGGCTTAAAGTTATACATAATTGTTTAACTCAGTGGGTCAGATCAATGAAAGACTGCAGACAGCAGCTGCAGCTGTCGAGCTCTCTAGGATACAGCTGTGGGCAGAACACAGAGGTTCTGGAAGTATAAACCCCCGGACTCAAGGAGAGATTAAAGAAGTGGATTTATCTTCACTCTTGCTGCTAAAACGAGCTGCAAAATCCACTGTACTCTACTGTAACTCTCAACTCTCTTCTTTGACCGTTAAATGGAGGGAAACATACTTTACTTTATGAACATGTAGAATAGAGACGGAAAAAATAGAAGATACTGCAGGATAACAGAAAGAACCGGATTAACTGGTGAGTGCTGACATTTATCAGAGGCTAAACTGAACACACACACACACACACACACACGCACACACACACACACACGCGCGTTTGAAAGTTTTCTGTCTGTTTGCGTAAACAAACCTGCGATCAAACTCAAGCATATAATGTGAGGCAAAATTTGCTTCGCTTTCTGTGCGAAGTCTAATCTGTGACTCTCTGATCTCCGAGAACATACAGAACTCGACTGCTGCTGTTCAGAGGCGCCGCTTGCCAACAGGCAAGACAGGCATGTGCTTGGGGCACCGGGCCTGTAGGGGGCCCCCGAGCGCTGATGAACCTTAAACAACAGCAGTGTCATAAAGTTGTGAATGACATTACGAGATGTGATCTCCCTAAGGGGCCCCACCTGACTCATTTAACATGTACATTGCAAGCATTTAGCAGATGCTTTTTTCCAAAGCGACTTACAATCCATTTGTCACAAGAAAGAAACCACGACATGTCACCATCGATGGAATAAAAAAGAAAACATAGAAACAGTTTCCAAGGCCCCATCTGAGCAGAGTAGCTGCTATTTATCAAGGATACCTTAAGTGCTCCACCTACTCCTGATTCAGGAGTTCTTGATGGCATTGTAAACAACCCGAATGACAACTAGGGTTGTCACGATACTAAAATTTTCAACTCGATACCGATACTCAGGAAAATATTCGATACTCGATACTATTTTCGATACCACAAGGATAAGAAAAAGACCAAACAAGAAAAATGCTAAAATAACCTCTGTTACAACATGTAACAATTAACAGAACCACACGTTAAATATTTGTAATAAAAAACAGTTGTGCAAAAAGAAACTGCAACTATGATAACAAGTTTCAGGTAACAATAAGAACAATATTTTGAGGTTGTATGCTGTGCACATCTAAATATTAGGCAAGTCTGATAACTGGTACAGGAGAAGTACGGACTCCCCTGAAGCTGCTGCAAGACTATTTGTTTTGTTGTGTTGTACAGCTCTGGGATTTCACTGTACATAAAGTGATTCAGAGAGGGAAGTGCATACCTTGGGTTTAGCTGCTTAATAAGTTGTTGGAACCCAGGTTTCTCCATGGTGTAAATAGGAACCTGATCCATACATATGTACTCTGCCACAGCTCTGTTAATTTTCTGTGGTGGTATCGATACTTTTGAAAATGAGTATCATATCCGGATACAACATTTTAGTATCGATACTTTTTTGAGTTTCGATACTTTTGACAACCCTAATGACAACAAAGTGAAAAATGATGAAGAGGAGTAAAATGACAAACTGTCAGTGATGATGATCAGTTTTCTTACCGTCTCCAGAGCAGCTCAGCAGACAGAGACACACGAGAGGAAGAAGCTCCATAGTTGTTGATGTCCTCTGAGGATTCACCTCACTGATGGAGGCTCTATGTGACGGAGCTCCACACACTCCTCAGCACTCTGACGGAGGCTCTATATAAGTGAGCTTCACAGAACACCTGAACACTCTGATTGGTTCATCACAAACGTTTGAGGTTTCTCAGCCAGCAAGCAGTGAGGGCTGCAACACTTCCTGTATAAATATTTTAGAACTGACAACTTCCACATTCCCACGCTGCTTCACAACACCTCAAACTGTCTTTATGTTATTGGTTAGATTGAGAGATTCCTCGTGGCAGAAGTTAATACTGTGTGTTTAAACTCACAGTTGATGGAGACGACCTGAGCTCATTTCACAGGAGTGTCAGAGTATCAGACACAAACTGTTGGTAAACCAAACAGTCCAAAGGGAAAACCTGCTATGTGCCCTGCATGGGGTAACGTTGGCTTCCCTCTGCAGCCCTCAGTTACCACACAGCTTCCCACAGTTGGTGTGCACAAACATGTTGAATGAATCAAAGCATTCATGAGAATAATTACAATATAATTGATCGTTTTCTATTTCTCATAGACGTTTTACATTTACATTTTTACATTTTAGGACATTTAGCAGACGTGTCTGTCCAAAGTGACTTACAAATTCTTTCACATTCTTACACTGATGGCAGAAGCTGCCATGCAATGTGCCAACTGCTCATCAGGAGCAATTTGGGGTTGAGTGTATTGCTCAAGGACACTTCAACACGCAGGTAGGGGGAGCTGGTATTCGAACAAGCAACCTTCTTATTACTAAATTACCCACTCTACCTCTACAGCCGTTTCACTGTAACTCTATATCCTTTAACAGTGAAACCATGATGGAACGTTTAAAGGGGAAATAGGAGCGTTCTCAACAGGATATATTTAATTTGTAATGCACTTTATATTTTAACAAATGTCAAACTGCTACAGGAAGAGCAACAGCAAAAGAGAAAACATGAGTAAAGCAACATACTTTATTAGTTTGAACCAGAAATATCTCGTCTGTGTGCAGTATTTGATTAGATTTAGGAAAAAATACAAGCAAATCCAACTTTTGCTGAAGGTTCTCAGTCATCCAGGTCACAGTGACTCTAAGTGCTGAATCGTAGACAACTGGACATGTTTCAGTTTCCTGAAGACGTTTAGAGGCTTCTTCAGTTCTAATTAACTGGAGAGTCAACAGTCAGTCTGTCATTGTTCTGTGGTGGGTTTTTGTGTTTTGGTGTTTTGCTTCCTGTTGTGCTTGCAGAGATGCACTGAGAGGCTGATTGCACACTACTGTCTGCCTCACTGTCCACTTCTGGGTTCAACTATTTACAACAAAGTGTAACATCGTCAGGCTCTTAAACTCTGTGTGGGAGTGTCCTTACAGAGTCGTTAGGGCCACTTGTAGGTCGTTGACCCAACCGGCCTTCATGTGTGTTACTAAGGCCAGGTGAGCCCAGGTGAGAGAACTCAGTACAGCCAAAGTCCTTCTAGGCAAGTCAGGCCACTCGGCGGCCATCTTGGTGACGCCTCGAAAAGCCCAAAGAGACCAGCCCCCTATCTAAATGAATGGAGCCATGGTCAAAACCACCCTTTAACGTGACAGCCGGACGGAAAAAACATACAGACATGCAGACATAAGATACAAATGCAGACATAAGATACAAATAAAAACCAAAAAAATAACGACTTTACCGTAGAAATTATGTTTAGAACGCTCTTTTCCTACCGGAAGAACTCCACTGCGCATGCGCGGGGATTTACGACACCGACGTCCATCGTACGGCTGAATCTGTGCCGGCTGCTGTGCTCTGGCTCTGCTCTGCCTGACCACTGATGTATGGACCAGATAATGTCTAATACATCATTTCTTATCATTCACTCCATAAATTAGATAAAGATCTGAACGCAGTAAATGTTTTACAATAGTCGAACGTCTCTGATGGTCT
>CAEMYA010001509.1:11239-25465 GCA_903131615.1 Diplodus sargus
TGTCTGGAAAGATGTACACCTGGTCTCCTTTGTATGTCAGTCGCCCTTTAGTTTTGCCCAGATCCAGTATCTTCTGCCTGTCCGTGTAATAGTGAAGACGGACGAGAATGGTCCGGGGTCTCTCTCTGTTGGTCGGCCGCGGGGCAAGTGTGCGGTGAGCCCGGTCTATAACCACCGGAGACCTGAAGTTGTCGGCTCCGAACACAGTGGGGAAGAAATCCGCAGGAATTTGATCATGTCGCCTCCTTCGGCTCCCTCTGTAATGCCGACCAGCCGTAGATTTTGTCTCCTGCTTCTGTTTTCTAGATCTTGGCACTTGTCCTGCATTTTCTTACATTCTTTACTGATTAATTGTTGTGACTTCTCCAGTGCAGATACTCTGTCCATCGTTTCACCGAGCGCGGTTCCCATCTCTTTATATTCGTGAGCTATCTCAGTCTGTGCCGAGCGGAGTCGTGCTAGCTCGCCTGCTAGCTCGTCTCGTATGTCGGCTTTTGTTTCTTCGCGGAGAGAAACAATGTCCGTTTTAATTTCTTTAAACGATGTCGCGATCTCAGCTTTTATCTGGACCAGCACCGTTTCTCTGGATATCTGTAACTCCTCTCGAAGCATCCGCAAGGAAAGCGTCGACTCGGGCATGGTATCAGGTGTTCTCTCCTGTGTATTCACTGCTGCGCTGCCGGCCATTTTTGGGCTGCCTCGTGTGAATGGAGTTAACGTTTTCTGTACCTGCTTTCCTTGCTGATTTGTTCTGCGTGAGCTCTTTCTCATATCAAGACTTTTGTTATGAAGTGGTTTAAGATTAAAGTTATGCTCCGTTTTCTTGTTTGTTTGGAGGTTTATACTTAATAAATGTTTAAATGTCGGAGCTCTCCTCCTCTGCTGCCTACTCCATCAAGCAGAAACCGGAAGTCCCCTAAAATATCTTATTTTAACAGTTATTTACCTCATTTTAAGATTTCCTGCCTATTTGAGACAAAAAAGATAAGGTTTGCTTGATATAAAATAATAGTGTAAAGTTGAATACTTAAAATAAGAAATTAACTCGTAAAACAAGACAAATTATCTAACACTTCTAAATCTAAGGTTTTTTTTCTTGGTAAGAACCAAATAATTTGCAGTGTATAGTTATATGCTTTTGTCTATGTGCTTGGCAAATGACATGCTTCATTGTCAGTGGAAGAACTCCCTCCAGCATATTATGCATGACGTCTGGGGGCAAAGACTTGGTCACATCAAAATAACCTTGTGCATTAAAAGGACTAGTGCACCATACACCATACAAAGCAGAATTTTCCTTGTTTTGCTGGACACACTGGAGATGATAGTCATGAACTTCAGCTGTTCTCAGAACAAAACCATCTTCTTGGAATTTGTGTTTAATTTCTGAGTGTGTTGCCATACACTAACGACAGATTCGACCAGATTGAAAACACATGCGGAAACCACCAATCATATGAGCTGACAAATTGTCACCTGAAAAAGTGGCTAAAGCAGCATAAACTTTGTGCTCTGTTCCACAGACAGTTATGACGCCTTCAGTCGAAAGCTGTTGTAGGTCCTCTATCATTGGTTTTAATATCATGTCTATGACAAATTGTTTCACATGTGAGTAACGAACCAGCAGAGCTAAGTGAATGTGCTTAAGCTGAGATCGATACTTTCCACTCAAATTTCCAACCGTGTGTTAAAATGCACACAACTTATGCTTAGTTCTCTTGGAGCCTAAAGGATTAATGATTTCAAATTCATCTTCATATAAATGAAGTCTTAAAGCATCTGGATGTTCTCTGAAAAACAAATGTTCCTTAAAATAAAGACCATCTCCATAGTCAGTAAGAAGCTCTTCATCTTTGACCTTGTTGTTTTCAGACAGTATTTGATCCCATACATTTTCATGAGAACAGTATTTCTTCAAAACTTCAGAGATGGGAACGTAGGAATAGGTTCCTTTTTGGTACCCTGAAGAACCCTTAAGTGTGTAGTGTGCAGGTTCTGTATAGTCCATCTTGGCCTTGCAGTGCTCTTTAATCATGTGTGGAGAGTGAACCACCTCATAAGCTTTATCAAAGAAATCAGACGAGTGCAAAACTTGCTGCAGTTCAGGGCACTTTGAAATGTCAAAACCACTTTTTCCAAGATCATAAGAAAGAAACGAATCATAGTTTTCTTTGAAAAAGCAAAAGAAAATTTGACATCATCAGTAATGTCTTGTTGGACTGACAAATGTAGAAGGTTTTTCTCTCTGCATTTAAGAACAAAGGCATACAGGTTATCTCTGAAATCCTGTAATAGTTTATCTAAATTTGGATTAACTGTTTGCAGATCAGAAGCACTTAGATCAGTCTCTGAATTTTGCTGAGTTGGTGTACTGTGGAGTCTTCACCGGTTCTGTCATTTTTATCGTAAGGCCTAAATACAAAGCATCTGTGCTTCCTATACACATGTTTTCTGAAAGAATGGAATCTAGAAAAAGTTGACTGACAATCACCCACACCACAGGTGATACTGAAATGTGGCTCATGTGCATGAACAAGTCCAACATGTTGGATGAACTTCATCAGAGTATGCGTCCTTCGAGTGTACTTTGGGCACTGGTACAGTTGAGGCATGATGATCTAGCACAGACGGTTAATCACTCGAAGTACTGTCACTGGCAGGAGCTTGTCCTCAATACCAACAACGAAGGAAGGCGAGTGTGCTTCTCAGGTGTGGTGGGTATGCAATGTTGAAAACAAAATACATACTGAAGGCTGTTATGAAGGCTTCATCAAGGCCTGCACACTGGCAGACATCTACTCCATCTACTTTGACCACACTGAGTCCTCTTGCTGTGATTGCCATTTTCCAGTCATTGTCAGTCAGTTGTATGGTTGGATGGAGTGTAGCAGGGTCCCCCTACATAGAAGAAAAACATGTAAGAGAAGCAATTACAAGTTAACTAGTCCTTTAAAAAAAAATGTATTTACAATAATTTATTTGGTGAGTACATATCCATTCTGTAAAATTAGAAGAATCATTTTTAAATTTTTTCATATGAGAAAAAGTTTCTGGGACAAAAAACAAACTATAGTAACATAGTGTGTAAAAAGTGAAAGGTGAAAAGTCAATTTAAATCTGTGCCACACTTTGAACAGTTTAATTTACATATTACAAATTCCACAAATTAGTTATTCTTACAGTTAGCCATATTTTTTTCTGGATAAATCCATCAAATTTACATTGGAAACTCCCTGTAAGCAGGAGGATTTTATGGGTACAGTTACCCTTTATTCTTTCTATCTCACTAATAGGCTTTATGCACAGCTCCACTATTTCCTGAACTTAAGCCAGCTCCTTTATTTCCTGTCTTACATTATTGGACAAACTGATCCAGGTGTGTCTGACCATTGTTGTGACTAGTACTGAGGTCAGACACACCTGGCAATCAATTTGTCAATTTGTCCAATAATGTAAGACAGGAAATAAAGGAGATGGCTTAAGTTCAGGAAGTAGTGGAGCTGTGCATAAAGCCTATTTAAAGAGCAAACAAACAAAAATCTAATACCAGCTGAAGACATCAAAAAAAAGAAGAAGGGGGAATTTAATTAGGATTAAATTTTAATATTTAATATTTAATATTAAATCAGGCCCATCAGTTATCAGAGGAGTCAGTTAATTCCTGAACCCAAGATATCTTTAAATACTCATACATGAGGTCAGTATAAGGCGACTCAGATGCCTACCTCTCTCACAGTGATGCAGTGTTCGATCTTTTCTCTGAAGATGGATGGTAAGAGGATAAGGCCAGCCCTAAAGTCGATTCCTGCAATGCAGAAAAATATGCTACTTTCACAATCACCTACAATTTTCACATTCAGCTACTTAATAAGGTGACTTTAGCTACCTGGTAGATCTTCAGCTAGGGCATCCTGCCTTGCATCAGTGTACTGTTTTGCAAGGAGAGATTTTCCCTCAGCAAGTTTCAGCACATTTGGCAAAACAGTGGCGAAGCCCTCCCTGAAGCGATGACAGAAGTTATGTGTTAAAGGATGGATTCGGTCAACCTTGTCAAAAACCTGAAGAATACATATATGAAGACATTACTATTAGCATTCTGTATGTCACTCAAGTAAGCTTTAATGCCGTCGCCTTAAACGATATCAACTCATAGAATGTTTTTTTTTGTTTTACTTTTTTCAGTGGTAAAAATTAATAAGCCTTCAATTTGACTTTCAATTTCACTACATCCAAAATCATTACAGATTGATAATACTCAATAACTCAATAAGATACACTGTATTTACACAATACTTACCCCGGAAGGTATCCTTAAATATGGGTATTCGTTGAGTACATCCTCCACGGGCACTCCTTCCATAATTTCATGACGTCTCCAGGAGAACGTCCGCACCATGCGGTCTTTGACAGTCAAGATGTCTGGATGTGTCTTCCGACACGCACGTTCACATGGGCCTCAACAGTTGTTGAATCCTCCCCAACACAAAGTTCCTTTGGCACAAGGGCAGAGACAGATACATGCTAGAAGTCTGCACACTTGTTCTATGTACTCTGAATACAAATATTAGGCATGAAAACGGGTCAGGGGTGGAAAAAGGTGAGAAGGATACGACCCCTCTTGGAGAAGAAAATGTTGAATATTTAATATTTAAAAGCATCAATCTGATGCATTTTGAGAGAAAAATCAAGCAGAATTACAAGACAGTATGATTGTATAATAAAGTATCTATCTATACATGGTCACATGATGCTATATAAGAAATGAGACTGACAACTTCTCTCATGACATGCGCAACAGCACAACTTTAATAGCGCAATCTGCCGCAAAGAGTGTGTTGACAAGACCAACATGGGTTTTGAAAAAGTTGCTGTCTCTCTGCTTGGAAGAAAGGTGCTGGCAACACGTGTTGATGCTATGACCTGCACCCTCTTCTTATGCACCTTCTGTTTGACAATGTGCCTGCAGTACATGGCTGCCCTTGTTTGCATAGTTAATAGCAGTTGTTATACTGGGCAGCAAGCCGCCAGTTCGGCTGTCCTAGGTCCGCGGATTTAGACAGAAGGCTGTAAATTGGAGGTCTGTTCTGGCCCGCCAATTTGCCGCCTCGGAGTACACCTCGAAGGGTACTATCTAAATCCGAGACGTCGATGTGCCGGCTATTGCGTGAGATGGGCGGAGGTGTCGATGACGTGCACTATTGTGCGACCCACAACCGGAGGGTTTTCAAACCAAGAAACAGCTGGTCACAGCAGTCAGCCCATCAACTTCATCTGTGGACGTCAAGATGGGCAATTGAAGCCGTTGAGATCCGGGAGATGCTAGCGTCTCCGGCTAGAGTCCTACAGAGTCTCTCTTAAGGCACTCTAGTAGCGGCAAGCTACAAAAGGTTGCTACTTTCAAATTAAAAGCCCCCCGCCAAGAACCCAGTTCTAAACTCTAATGGGATGCAATGTAAAGCTCTTATTTTGAAGACAAATTTGTTGTCTTTCTGACACAGAATGCAACGTAATTTACGTTCAGCCTCCAGTAAGTCCCCTCACCTCGGCATCATCAACACATCTTGAAAATGAGTTGTGGAGATTTTAGAAAGGTTGTTTTTATTGAATTCAAGGCTCCCTTCAGGCGCGCACATGTTCGCAGTTCACTGATAGTCTCTGGGATACCTCCATGTCCCGTCACCTATTTTGGTTTCAAAACGGTGAATTTCGCCAAAAGGTGAGTGATTTTCATGCCTGAAATATCCACTGAACTGTATTAACATTTTAAAACTTAGTGTACACTTATATACTCCGCTCCCATTGTTACAGTAAGTATAGTGTTCTGTAGATATTTTGTATATAAAAGATTTATGTCTATAGTATCTGCATTCAATTGCTTTACAATAACTGAAAAGGTGATGAATAAGTGATTAAAACATAATAGGTTATACACATGGCAATGGACTTACAAATGTTTGATTGGCTGGCTTTCGACCCAAACTTGCAGGTATACTGGTGGCTTTGGACTGCTTTGTGTGGCCAAACTTGTCTTTCAGCCTTTTGACCTCATTGTCACTTACAAGTGGTGCTCGCTCTGCTTTAAATTTTCGCTTTGGAGACATGTGTCAGGTGTGCTGGTAAAAAATAAAAGACCTTTCACTGTTAGGTACAATACCATATGTAAATATACACACACAAATACTTTATGTAAATATACACACAAATACCTTATGTAAATATACACAAAAAAACTTACATAGCCGTTCCCCGCCACATCTCTCAGGAAAGGTTATTTCACGATCAGCGCTTTGCTGACTTGAACATACTCTGCATTGGTTGGATACCTACAGCAAGAAAGTCAAAATCAGCCTGTAGGCTAGGTTTTGTCTAAAGGTAATTTTCACAATATATGAAGCTGTAGTAATAGTAATACTTACAGGGTGTATTCTGCCATCATTTCATACAGCACTCTAATTATTTTGTTGCGGAGTTTGGGCACAGTGTGACATGTTTCTTGGGCATTAAGGGTCATCTGGACAGCTTTAGGAAAGGCTGGGATGATGACCACAGCAGGCAGTCTCTTGTGAGCTGGTTCTTGACTGCAATGCAAGAAGATTACATCATTGTTTACAAATTGTGACAAATTATAAACCAAACCAAATTTAAAAAAGATGAAGTTAAGTGTTAATTAAAAAAAATCCAGCCCCTGAAAACAAATCACTTAGCTGTTATTGTTAGAGAAAAAGAAAAGCCTGGGAATGAGGTATATAAAAACACGGCGACATGTTGGAGATGTACATACCTTGGAGAAGTGAAAGGCTGAGGTTGGAGCTGTGTTGTAGACTCTCATTAACTTCAAGTGGAACTTGTTGTAATGTAATACTGGTCTCACCCTCCTTATATTGCCGTACAAACTGTTGAAACTTGATCTGCTTTTTGAATGATCCGTCAAACGGGTATCCAACCATGCTTTCAGTCAGTCCACAGTCTCTCCATCCACGTCATTTTCTGAGATACAACATAAACATATGCACATGTCAAAACACAGTTATGGGTAAATGAATGAGAGAGAGAGAGAGAGAGAGAGAGAGAGAGAGAGAGAGAGAGAGAGAGAGAGACACACACACAGACAGGGTTCCTACCAGTGATGGAAATTAACTTTTTTGTCCACCTGTCCACTGTGGCTGGTAAATTCTAAAATCTACCAGCCACTCAACATTTTTACCAGCCACTTATATATCTAAGCGTTGATGTGTACAGTACAATGCCCAGAAACATATTTTTCTTGTACAAGGCATGCAAATAGTATTTCCCAATCAGTACTTCAGACTTCAGACTCATTTAATTGTCATTTCTTCACCAAGGAACATGGAGAAAAAAAATAAAAAACACAGTGCTTAGGTCCCGGCGCCAAGTTACAATATATAAATACATATGCTACTAAAAAAAAGCATATAATATAAGCATATAATTATGTATAAATATAAACAATGTAAAACAAATATAAAACAAATCAGTAGGAAAACTAAAACATCCAGACTAAGACTTAAGATTTATTCATGGCCAATAACGTAAGTGCAACCTCATAAAGTGCCAATAAGGGAATGGACATTTAAGCCATGCAGCAATCAGGGGTGCAGCATTGTTGAGCTGTTTTTAGCAGCCTGACAGCATCTGGGAAGAAGCTATTTTTCATCCTGGTGGATTTCGACCGGATGCTGCGCAGCCTCCTGCCTGAGGGGAGGGGGCAAAACAGTCCATGTGCAGGGTGGGTGGGATCTCGCATGATGCAGGTAGCTCTGTCAGTGCAACGGCTGATGTAGATGGTTGAGAGGGTTGGAAAGCTGCATCCGGTGGTCTTTTGCGCAGACTTTACTACCCTCTGCAGTGCCTTCTTCTCTGCCTCGGTACAGCTGCAGTACCAGACTGTGATGCAGGAGGTCAGTACACTCTCCACCACACATCTGTAGAAGGAGCTGAGGATGCTTGAGTTCAGTCCGGCCCCCTTCATCTTCCTCAGAAAATACAGGCGCTGATGAGCCTTTTTGACAAGGCTCATAGTGTTTTCACGCCAGGTGAGCGTGTTGGAGGTACAAGGTACTTAATGCTGGGGACAACCTCCACAGCTGTGCCGTTGATGTGAAGAGGAGGAGGAGCAGCAGTGCTGTTCTTTCGGAAGTCCACTATCATCTCTTTTGTTTTGCTGTTGTGAGAGTAAGGTTGTTCTCCCTGCACCACAGTCCCAGTCTACCCACCTCCTGCCTGTATGCTGACTCATCTCCGTTGGTGATAAGCCCCACCACAGCTGTATTGTCTGCGAATTTCACTATGAGGTTACTGTCACAGTGTGCTCTGCAGTCATGAGTGAGCAGGGTTTAGAGCAGTGGACTGAGGACGCAGCCCTGGGGGGAGCCAGTGTTGAGGATGATGGTGGAGGATATGGTGTTATTAATCCGTACAGACTGGGGTCTATTTGTCAGGAAGTCCAGAACCCAGTTGCAGAGTGATGGGGCTAATCCGAGAGTTGACAGTTTATTCACCAGTGTCTTCGGTATGATGGTGTTGAAGGCAGAGGTGAAAACCAAGAACAGCAGCCTAACATAGGAGTTCTTCTTCTCCAGGTGTGTGATGGATGAGTGTATTAAGGCAGCGTCGGCGTCATCTACGGTGCGGTTTGGCCTGTAAGCATACTGGTGGGAGTCAATTGTTATATTGATGGACTTTTTAATGTTAGCCATAACCAGCCTCTCAAAACATTTCATCACAAAAGGGGTGAGAGCGATTGGACGATAGTCATTGAGACGAGACACTGTGGAGGCCTTTGGCACAGGGACAATGGTAGATGTCTTGAGGCATGTTGGAATGGTGGCCTGTGACACTGAGATGTTAAAAATGTCTGCCATGACTGATGAGAGCTGGTGTGCACAGTCCTTGAGGATCCTGCCTGGAACTCCATCAGGGCCTACAGCTTTTCGGGGGTTTATTTTCTGCAGCGTCTTCCTTAACTCAGCTGATGTTACACTGGGAGGGGAGTCATCAGGTGAGATTTCAAATCTGGCGATGGAACTGGTGTTTGAAGACTTGAAACGAGCATAAAAGATGTTGAGAGCATCAGGTAGTGATGGATCAGAAGGGCATTCTGCACTATTCCTGTTGTACTCTGTGATGCTTTTAATGCCCTTCCACATGCTGCGTGGGTCATTAGATAAGAAATTAAATGAGTGCCTCTGCATCCCCTGCTTTAAATGCAGATTCCCTTATTCTCAGAAGATGGTGCACTTCCGCATTTAGCCATGGCTTCTGGTTAGGAGAGATGGTGATGGTTTTGGTAGTAGTGACATCCTCCACACACTTCGCAATGTAGGCCAGGACTGATTCTGAATATTCCTTCAAGTTTACTGTATTGCCCTCTGTAGCTGCCTCTTTAAACATCTGCCAGTCTGTGGTTTCAAAGCAGTCCTGGAGCATCGGGACAGCTTCAGCAGGCCACACAGTGATGGTTTTCTGTGTGGCTGTCATACTCTTAGAGAGCAGTATGCTGGGACCAACATGATGGAGATGTGGTCGGAGTTGCTACCTACCTTGATTTACTTGCTACCAGAGTTGATTATTCAGTAATTATGTGATATCATAAATAAACAGGAAATTAAGTCTGAATAGACAATATATGTTCAACTGCCCTGGACCCACACAAAGGAAGTGGAAATTGCATCATTAGGTGATTAGGAGGTTAGTAATATATAGCAATATCTACTTGCAACTATAGAATTTACTGTACTTAATTATTCCCTATGTTCAACCATTACGATGTAACGCCACATCTTAATTTACTTCCGTTCTTGTAAACCCGACAAGAGTAGCCAGCTCAGCTGACCGGAGCGCGGAGTAATAATAAGTAGCAGTGAAGAGTTCAAGTGAAGGCTTGCTCGCAGTAGAACGGCCAAGACAGTCATTTTGGCTGTCTTGAAATGTGTGCAACAACTTTGTCTGTATTTTAATTTAGAATAGTTTGATATAAATTACACAAAAGACAAAGACAATATATGTTTTACCTATTTCGGCCATAAGCGGTCATATTGACCGCACATCACTTCGCGGGGTTTCATTGTTACATTGTTTGTGCTTCTTTGCGAATTTACTTGTGCGTTAATTATTATATAGTTATATTATATCGCCTGGTTGGCACCATGGGCAAACAAAAACGGGAGTTCCCCCCTCCATGAAACAGCAAGCGGAGCTGTCGACAGGAGCTGAAGTGATGCGACTCTGACTGTGTTAGTGACCAACCGATTATCGGCCACCGATATATTGGGGCCCGATAGAACGGCCCAATTTCTATCAGGGGGTTCTATCGTATCGGTGAAATGATGCGCCGATAGAAAAAAAAAAGTGTGACAATGACAAAAGCACGCGCTGGTGTACTGATTTATTTTGTCTAGTGGGGCGCGCTGAGCTCAGCCAGAGACTTTGGCTCAGCTCACATCTCAGTGAAGTCCCTCCCCCACTCTACACCACGAAACCTCCCGAACACCTGACCAGTCAGCCAATCAACCAGCTGACTTTTCCCCCTTTTCCACAAGCCACGGTAAGTTAGTCCATGAAATAAGTAACTGTAAACATGAAAACATCATGGAACAACAATTATAGGCCACATTTCATTGCCCCTTTCAAAAGTGTCCCCGGCCAAGATCTCCCGTGTAAATAATAACTGCGGGGCACCTTTCCCATATCATTGCAGATGTTCAGTAGTAGCATTAGCCTACATGAGTGACATTAGCATAATGAAGGGCACAGTATATGTTTGAGCAGCAAAACAGTAAAAACAGCCCAACACATGACATGCCATTATGCTGTAATTGTGGACTGGATTGTCTTGTGTTCATTTTCCCATGTTTGTAAGACAACATGGAATGCTCCCCACTACACGCTTGCTATAGTAACTTTTGATTGATTGAATACGTTATTAAAAGTTTGCAAAAAAGCACCGAAGGGTACAGTTTAATACAAATACAATGCTGAAAGGATTGAACCAAGAAAGCACTAGTCTCCCCGACACGACATGGGATCCCTTTTATTTTATCGTCGTCATTTTGGCTCTGTTTGATTGTGTGTGTCCACAGCTGGGTTGGTTTATGGAGGGAACAAATGAACGACATGTTTTTTGGAATGCATTGCTGACCTGGGCTTTGTTTCTCAATAAATTAGAAAAACCTTTCTTATCATTCCCCTTTTCCGTGCATGGTTGAAGGAGATCGCATCCATGCTCGGCTCCCTCCTGCGCCGAAATGTCCCCTTTAGTCACATAAACCAACCAGGGTGTGTGGACACAACCACCGTGTCTATTTAAACTCTGTCACTTTGCTTTGTTCTTTTGCCCTGATGAAGACCTCCAGGTCGAAACATTGGCCATGTCTGTTTGATAACACAATTAATTAAGTAACATCAGGCATATTTAACATGAAGGCTACGAGTGTGCCGCATCACATCGCCGCAACGCTGGTGTCTCTTATTTGTGGCCGCTGCCAGCGCCACATAGGCTTTGCCTTTCAGCAATCAAGCGCTGTTTTCGTCTTTGTTAAAACAATAACAGCAGCAGCTGAGATCGCTGTGCCGTCTGTTTTGCATGCAAATATGAATTAACACAGTAAAATGAATGGTTCTCTATTTACAAATTTAAAAATGCATAGGTTAAATAGTACTACTGTCACTGTGACTGTACTATTGCATAATCACATCGGTCCAAAATCTATGCACAATCCAATGCCTGTTTCCAGCTCAAAAACTCACTATATCAGTTGCATATCGGCTATCGGTGATTGTACCCCCTCTAAAATCGGCTATCGTTATCGGGCCAAAAAATCGGTCGGACACTAAAAAGTAGAGGTGGGTGCAATTCATCGATGTGGCGACCTCACGTGACGATTTGGCATCGATTAATTAACGTTGATGCTTTGCCGCAAGACCGGAATAAAAAACACGTAACCGGAACCTTAGCGCATGCGCCGCCCGGACTGTTTAATGAGTGGGACCACAACAAACAGAGCAGTAACGTTAGTTTCGGTTAGTGGAGCGCACCATGGAGCCGTGCTACAAACTCCCTCACCGATGAGTGTGAGTGCCACTCTGCTCTACTGTGTTTTGTTGTGTTCACCTCACTGTACGGAAGCTCCAGACTGAATAAGTTCACATGGATTAAAGTTCTCCGTCGTTACGGATTTCCGTCATTCAAACTTCACAGGGGCGGCCTATGAGATCAATGTAGATCGGAGGAGAACAAGTGTTGGCTAATCTTTATTGACAGATTGTCACACTCACATTAGCGGCACTAATGTTTAGCTGCTTAGCTCGCTGCTACGTTACTAATTGAGTTTAGTAAACACATCGTCTGACACGGAGAGTCTCCTGTTGTGTGCTATATGTGTGAAATAACAACTATAGTCTGGACTTTGTCTGCAGTGTATCTGTGTAAACGGCTTCATTCAGCATCACTCCCTCCCCTCTGACACCGTGAGTTACCATGGTTACAGGAACGCCCTGAAACTTTATAATGATTATCAATAACAAGTTTTTGGTTAGTTTGACTATACAAAATCGTAAATGTTGCCTGATTGTAGCCAATTACAGAAATCTTGTATTGTAGCATATAGAACAAATGTAAAGCCTCAGAGCTTCGTTGATTACTAACAGTATGTTAACCCATTTGCGACGGGAAGGATGTGGGAGTAAATACCCCCTTTCCGCCGGCAGGGGCACGTGTATGTTTCTCCTTTTGACGCCGGGAGAGACGTGGACGTCACTCTGGTGTTTCCCGGGTTTGGGGCTTTTTTTCCGGAAATGTGACCCAAATTCTGCATCGTAATTCGCTAGAATAGACATGTGGGAATGTCGAAATGTATTGTGGGTGTGGTAGTCCGGTATGCACACACACTTTGAACAACTTTCCCGGCGAACAGTTTGCAGCGAGAGAGGAGTGACAACAGAGACGGGATGGGAGACTTCAGTGATGGAAGCGATATTGATGATGCCGATTACAGCTTTGAGGATGAACAGTAACGTTATTGACCCGAATTATAAGCCACCAGAGCCACTACTCAAGGCACAGTGGATGTTTCATTTGTTCCAAAATGACGACGATGACGATTTGGCGGAGGGAGATTTCCCTGGATTTCAGGAAACGTGGAAAACCTCGCAGTACCACCGACGCAGAAAAAAAGAATTTACACGCGAGCCAGGACTGAAGATCGACTTGCCCGAGGATGCAACACTGTTTCAGGTGTTTTAAAAACTCTTTACTGAGGAGCTTTTCATGCATCTTGTAACTGAGACAAACAGATATGTGAAACAATGCCGCGGTGACGAGCCGCCTGGGGGTCAGACAAAATCCAACAAATGGACTCCTGTGACACTCACCGAAATGAAAACATGTTTATTGCAATGGGGATCATGAAGCTGCCGGTGAGAAGGGATTACTGGCGACAGAAGAGATGGCTGTTCCAGACCAGTCTTCCACAAGCAATGTCAAGGGACAGATTTGACATGATTTGGATGTAACTTATTATTATTACTAATTATTATTACTAATTACTGCTCTTGCTGTTACTGTCTGCATTGTCTAATTGTCTAATTGCAATGATCGCAATGATTGTTGTTGATGATGATGAAGTGTAAACAGTACAATATAACATACTGTACAGTGCATAGTAATTCTGTATGAATATATATACATTATACACACACACACGAGATATATACACACACACGAGATATATACACACACAATATATACACATACGATATATACACACACACACACAAGATATATACAGACATACACACACACGAGATATACACACGAGATATATACACATATGGAGAGAATTTTGTTCCTTTATTATTCAATCAAACAGAATAGATTTGAAACCAAAAAATAGATTTGAGAGCAAAAAAAAGTGGCAATCAAAATTCTTATTTTTGAGATCAAAACAGAACAGGTTGCAATTGAAAAAAAAATTGAGAGAACATATTTCTTCAACTTGAATCAAAACTAATGTTTGTAACTAAAAACATACGACCATCATGCTTATAAATCAGTCTTCTTTGCTTTCAAGTTAGGGTTAGATACACGCACGCACGGACGGACGAGATACACACACACGCGCGCGAGATACACACACGCGCGTATGGGGTAAAAATCGTTTCAAAACAACCAGAGAGGCACGCAGCAACGCACGCACGCACGCATGATTA
>CAEMYA010001511.1:6292-17823 GCA_903131615.1 Diplodus sargus
CATTTTCCTTCCACTTCACAATTATGCACCACTTTGTGTTGGTCTATCACATAAAACCCCATTAAAATACATTTACATTTGTGGTTGTAACATGACAAAATGTGGAAAGTTCAAGGGGGGTGAATAATTTTGCAAGCCACTGTATGTCCATGCTTCATCATAGTTTGTTTCTTTTGAGTTGTCAAATAAATATTTTAAATGTGTATTGTTCCCTGTGTTTTTATCACAGAGCCCTATTGGGTAAAGAAAACACACTAAACTCCAGAATACTATTAAGATCAAGAAATACTATGAAACAACACTGTTGCAATGACTTTTATGTTGGGCCCCTTTTTGATCTATATTGAGCCAGAACTATATCTCACTAATTTGGTGTTAAAATGCACTAGAATACAGGAAATGGCATCTACTTAATTCAAGATTTTCGGGGGGAGGACCCCCAGACCCCCCCAGGGTTTCATGTCTCTGCCCTTCAAAAAGTCTGTGAACGCCACTGGACATCAACGTCAACTATAGGAATGTGAAACTCTCCAGACCCTTTGTAGTACCAAAGGTAGATGTAATCACCTCCTGATCCAGGATTGAGGTTGTGGTGGCCACAGATGGTGACCACCTTTAAGTTGAGTATTTTGTTGTTCTTTTCATCTTAAATGAGGACACAGTCTTTTCTTTTCATTCATTACGTTTATTAACAGTTGTTGATTAATTTGAGTGCACGCATTTTGGTTAACATCATGTTTAATATTCCTTTGTTTGAGTTGAACTCACTGCGTGTCTTGTGTGCAGCTCTCCCCAGCTCTGAAAAGGAGGTGGCGCCATCCAAGATGTCCTCTTATGGAAACGGGGCAGGAAATGGAGGAGGCCACCTTGGAGGTGCCAGAGGGGAGGCTGTCTTTTCTTTGAGATTTATTAATTTGAGATCATTTAAGAGCTTTAAGTTGAAGTCATTATTTGAGTGTTTATATTGAGTATGTATAGGTTTTCTTTTGTAGTCTTTGGTTACATTAGGTTTCATTTGCAGTATGGAAGTTGTTTGTCTGTTCATCCCCCCTCTTGTCTGTGTTGGCTAGCCAAAGTCTATATAACCCCCATCTTTTGTCTCATTTGGGAAGGTCGAGCATGTTGAGTTAAGTTGCCGTTTATTTAAGTTGACCTCAGTTTAAGTTTTAGGGCCCTTATTTAGAGTGGTTATTACTATACTAATTTTTGTACTACAAATATACTTTGGATATTGTTTCTTTGAGTTGAGTTTATAAATAAATTAATATTCTTTTGACATTTACACCTTGTGTTCTGGAGCCTTTCCTGTTTGGTCCCTGACATTTGGTGGCAGTGGTGGGATCATTCAGTGAAGAATCAGGTGTGTATATATATATATATATATATATATTTTATTTTTTTTCCTCTCCCCCTCTCTTTTCCTCTCCATATTTTTTTTTTTTCTCACTTCACCCTCTCCTCCCATTTTTTTTGGAGGCTGAGGGGATGAGAGGAAGAGGAGGGAGAGCGAGCAGAGCAGGTTGTGGCCGAGAACAGCAGCTGGAAATGGAGGAGCAGACAGACGAGGAAGAAGAGGCCAAAGAGCCTACCATTGGAGATCTGGCGAGCATTCTGCAAGCACACATGGGACAGCAGAGAGAACGGGAAGCCCAATGGAAGGAGGTGGCTCGGCAGGATGAAAGGTTTAAGTCTTTACAACACCAGTTTAGTCTCCTCCAGCTAGAGGTGCAGACACGAACTGCCTCTGGGTCCCAACCTGCTCCATTAACACCTCTTCAGGTAGATGCAAATCCTACTGACCTACAGGCTCAGACTGGTTCATCTCCAGCAACTGTTCAGCAAACTGGAGCCACACAAGGTCAGCCTCGGCTCTTAAGGGAACCCAAACTTCAAAAATTAACTGATTCAGATGATATTGAACATTTCCTCATCACCTTTGAAAGAATAGCAGTTGCTTGGAAATGGTCATGGTCAGAGTGGGCTTTTCAGTTGATTCCACTGCTAACGGGTAAAGCCAGAAGTGCGTTTGTGCATATGGATGTCAATGAAAGCCTTGATTATGAGGAAGTGAAGGCTGTGATTCTCAAGAAATATGATATTAACCCAGAAACGTATCGACAGAGGTTTCAAGCTCTTCAGGTGGAGCCTGGGGAAACGCCAAAGGAACTGTATGTAAGACTGAAAGAACTTTATGTGAAAAAAACTAAACAAGTGAAGAAATTGGTGAAATTATTGTTCTTGAGCAGTATTTAAGAATGTTGTCTCCTGAGCTCCAGGTTTGGATTAAGGAACAGGATCCTCAGACTGAGCTAAGGCCGCCTCCTTGGCTGACATGTTTGTGGCAGCACGTCCGAAGCACCAGTCCTGGGCCTACAGATCCTGGAAGCCAACAAAGCACAGCCCAAACCCAGGCTTGGGTCAGTACACCTCAGGGGCAGCACTGCCTGTGGGTAAGCCTCCTGTAAGGGAGAATCAACCAATGTTATCCCAAGGAGCTTTAAACCCCTCATATGCTACCTATGTGGTCAAGAGGGCCACACAAAACCAAGGTGCCCACAAAATTCAGTAAAGCTGACACAGATGTGCTATGTACCAAGACAGAAACGTGAACCTGAGATGAGAGCTCAACAGCCCCTGAGAGTGACCTCAGTTGAGATAAATGGGCAGGATCTTGAAGCACTCATTGACACAGGAAGTACGCAGACTCTGGTGCATCGTCAGTATGTTCCTACTCATGTCATCTGTACTACTGAGATGGTTCCAATATGTTGTGTTCACGGAGATGAAAAACCATATCCTACAGCAAATGTGTATGTTAAGGTGCCATGAAACACTTATTTGCTTAGTGTTGGTGTCACAGATAATCTCCCATTTCCTGTAGTACTTGGCCATGATCTGCCTGTCCTTCTGGATTTGATCCATCCAGCGCAGCCTTGTTATGTAGCTCTGACACGGGCCTGGGCAAAACAATCAGGTGAGATGGTGCAAACTTTAAATGCATTACCCTTCTATGACGCTGAAATTCAATCAGGCCCCATTAAACCTCGTAAATCTCGCCAGCAGAGACACCAGGAGATGTTCAGGCACACAGTAGTGGAGCCCTGTGTTGCCTCTGACTTACCACTAGGGGTTAAGCTCCCAGAGAATATAGGACAGCTACAGCAGCAGGATGCAAGCCTGGCTGGGTTTCTGCAGGAAGCCAGAGGGAGCAGTGGGGTTGGAGGTGACAAATCTAACACTGGAGGCTATGTTTTAGAGAATGGCATCCTTTACCGCTGCTACAGGACAGTTAGACAGCTGATGGTTCCAAAAGTAGCCAGAAACACAATCCTTACTCTGGGTCATTCAATTCCTTGGGCTGGCCACCTAGGGAAGCATAAGACCACAGCGAGGATCCAGCGTTATTTTCACTGGCCAGGCCTGCAGAAAGATGTGGCACAGTTCTGTAGGAGCTGTCCGGAGTGCCAACACACATCAGCTAAGTTCCCCAGTAAAGCTCCCCTCCAACCTCTGCCAATAATTGGTACACCATTTGAATGCTTGGGAATGGACATTGTGGGCCCAGTGGAGAAAAGCAAGACAGGAAACAGATTTATGCTGGTCATAACAGATTATGCCACTAAATACCCTGAAGTGTTTCCACTAAAGACAGTTAAAGCTAAACCAATTGCATTGTGCTTGGTGCAGTTTTTTCTCAAGGGTTGGTTTTCCCCAGGAGATATTGACAGACAGCTGCTGGGCATCAGAGGTTTGAGGACAACACCCTATCACCCACAGACAGATGGACTCACAGAGCGGTTTAATCAGACATTGAAACAGATGCTCCGTAAGTTTGTAAATGACACAGGCTCAGATTGGGACCAGTGGCTCCTCTATCTCATGTTTGCATACAGAGAAGTTCCACAAGCCTCGACTGGCTTCTCGCCATTTGAACTCCTTTTTGGTCATGAGGTCAGATGCCCTTTAACTCTGCTAAAAGAAATATGGGAGGGAGATAAGGGGAGCAAAGAATCTGGTAATGTTGTCTCATATGTTCTTCAGATGAGAGAGAAGCTGGATAAAATGACTGCTCTGGCCCGGGGAAATATGGCAGCTGCTCAGCATCAACAGAGGATCTGGTATGATCGAACGGCTCGAGAGAGGGGTTTTGACCCTGGCCAGAAAGTGCTGGTGATGTTGCCCACTAAAGAGAGTAAGCTACTGGCCAAGTGGCAAGGGCCTTTTGAGGTAATTCAAAAACTTGGCTCTACCACCTATGAAATCTCTACCCCAGGTCATAGTCGCCCTACTCGGACCCTGCATGTCAACCTGCTGAAGGAGTGGGTTCCTCGGCCGGGGGAGGGGTCAACTGTGCCCCTCATCAGAGATGTATTGGATGAGGAGGTTGAGGAGCAGTATCTGCCAGTGCCGGGTCCCTCAGCAGCTGACCTTGGGCATTTATCTAAAGTGCAGCAGTCACAGGTGAGAGCTCTGTGTGCACCTGATGTCTTTCAAGCCGACCCAGGCCGTACAGATGTCATTCATCATAACATCACACTTAAAGAGGGTGCCACAATCCGACGCATGAGCTATCGAATCCCCGAACGCCTGCTTGATCCACTTTAATCCACATTAATCTGATGTTGTCCCTGGGGATTATTGAGGTTTCCCAGAGTGAGTGGTGTAACCCTATAGTTCTTGTACCCAAAAAGGATGGCACCATGAGATTTTGTATGGACTTCAGGTATTTAAATACAATCTCTAAGTTTGACTCATATCCAACTCCTCGTATTGATGACCTCAAAGAGAGGTTAGGCAAGGCCAAGTACCTCACCACTATTGACCTCTCTAAAGGCTATTGGCAGGTCCCTTTGTCACAACAGTCTCGTGAGCTGACCGCCTTTCGGACTCCATGGGGACTTTTCCATTTTACAGTCATGCCTTTCGGGTTACATGGAGCACCAGCTACCTTCCAGAGGCTCATGGATAAGGTATTGTTTGGCCTGTCACATTTTGCTTCTGCTTATTTGGACGATGTTGTTGTTTATAGTCATTCTTGGGAGGAACACTTGGAACGTCTCAAATCTGTTTTTGAGTGTCTTGGAAAAGCAGGATTGACCATCAACCCAAGCAAATGTATGCTGGCCAGAGCAGAGGTGGAGTACCTTGGCTACGTCATTGGGAGTGGAGTCATCAAGCCTCAAGTCCAGAAGGTGGAGGCTATTCGAGCCTGTCCCTTGCCCCAGACCAGAACTCAGCTGAGGTCATTCATTGGCATGGCAGGTTGGTACCACAGGTTCATACCTAATTACTCTGCTCGAGTTGCTGTGCTTACAGATATGGTCAGCATGCGACATCCAAATCAGCTGCTGTGGACGGAGGAAGCAAAGAACGCCTTCATGGATATTCAGCAAGCCCTAGGCGGTGATACATTGTTGCACTGCCCTGACTTTGAAAAGCAGTTTATTCTGCAGACGGATGCTTCAGACCGAGGGCTGGGTGCAGTGCTGCTTCAGGGCCCTCCAGAGGATCGTCGTCCTGTGGCGTTCATAAGCAGGAAGCTGTATCCACGAGAAAGGCGGTATTCTACAGTGGAGAAGGAATGCCTGGCAGTTAAGTGGGCCCTGGATTCCCTCAAATACTATCTGCTTGGGAGGGAGTTTGCCCTAGAGACTGACCACAAGGCCCTGAAGTGGCTACAGAAGATGAAGGATGCCAACAGTCGTATAACACGCTGGTACCTAGCCATGCAGCCCTATCAGTTTGAGGTCCATCACATCCCAGGCAAGATGAATGTTACGGCAGACTACCTGTCCCGTTGCCTCAGTGAGAATCCAGAGGAGGGGGATTGTGTGGTGGCCACAGATGGTGACCACCTTATTTAGAGTGGTTATTTTCCAAATTTTTGTACTTGTACAAATACACTTTGGATATTGTTTCTTTGAGTTGAGTTTATAAATAAATTAATATTCTTTTGACATTTACACCTTGTGTTCTGGAGCCTTTCCTGTTTGGTCCCTGACAGAGGTCTTTATCGATCTTTGTGTACCCTGCATGGATCAATCCACAAGCCATATCATCGCTGAATGTAGCCTGAAGCCTGGTGATTGGGTACTGGCAACCACGTTTGTACCAAAGGTAGATGTATTTTCCTCCTGCCCCTTTGTTCAGATCGACATTGATTTTCTTGTAACCTTGTGATTGGAGACACTGCTCGTCAGCTTCATCAATGGACACATCAAGGTCTGTGATGTATTGGGCCATTGTTGGTAACTGCATTAAAGTAAACAGAACAAGACATAAAGTCAACAGCAGCCTTTTCAGCTGAGCTCCAATATAATTACAATATCAGTTGTCAAACGTGGATCACCATCAAAACATTGAAAATAAATCATATTGTAAATGTGCTCACAAACTGCAGCCATTTACACAATTTACAATGAAAATCATTCATTAAGATCTGAAATAGAAAAACAACACTCATGTTTCTGTTGACAGTGAATATCTGGCAGTAAGAAGTCAACTGATCTGCTGAAGTCTGCTGTACTAACCATCAGTCAGCTGTCTTTATATAGAGAAAAGAGGCGACTTATTGTGCAAACTTGTACTAATTTTAATCATGTCTCACTGGACAAAACCCTCCCAATATTTCACTAGTATGTTGACTGCCCCACCAGAGACTGAAACACACTGGATCTTGTATATGCAAATGCTAAAGATGCATACAGTTCCACAGCCCTCTCCCCGTTTGGAAGATCTGACCACAACCTGATCCTGCTGACCCCTAAGTATGTTCCTCTTGTTCAGCGGCAGCCTGTAAACACTAGGAGCATGAGGAGGTGGACTCAGAAGGCTGCTGACGCACTACAGGACTGCTTTGAGTCGACAGACTGGGATGCACTCGTTGAGCCACATGGGGAGGATCTCGACAGCATGACCGACTGCATCACAGAATACATCAGGTTCTGTGAACACACCACCATGCCAACCCGGACTGTACGCTGCTTCCCTAATAATAAGCCGTGGATCACCAATGACCTGAAAGCCCTTATTAACCAGAAGAAGAAGGCGTTCAGGTCTGGAGACAGGGAAGAACTAAGGAGAGTGCAGCATGAACTCAGGGATATGCTGAGGGCCTGTAAAGACGCCTACAGGAGGAAGCTGGAGGCCAAACTCCAGCAGAACAGTGTGAGGGATGTGTGGACTGGTATGAAACAGACAGGGGTGGACTGGGACAAACATTTGGTCCTGGACTTTTTGGTCCAGACCGGCCCACTACAATCCGCGCGCAGATATTGTGCCAACTCGCCCCGTTGATGTACATACAAACACACAAGCTCTTAATAACACCACTATACTAAACTATATCCATTTATATTCTTAAGCCTTGAATAAAATAAATGATAACTACAGAGTGTGTTGCTCACTTGCTCTTACTGACAGCCACCTTCGAATGGTGCCATCCTCGCAGTGGAAAACTTTGTGCCATTTGGGGTTCTTTGTAGTTTGTTGAGTTTCCTGATTTGGGGGATATCATTATAGGTAGAAAGGATCAAAAACTGTGAAAATAGCAGATCTACATGCTCAAAACACATCACATTGCAACATATGTTCTTCCCTCTGGCTCCCTCTGTCTATTGTATTGTTCCCTTCATGTTCTCTCATGTGCTCCGCCCCTTCATTACCACACCTGGCCTCCTCCCTCCACTCTCACCTCACCTGTTCCTCGTCTTGTCATCAGTGTCTGTGTATTTAGTCTCTGTGTTCCCTTCACTCCTTCTGGTCATTGTGTGTTGTTGATGTTGTGTGTTGCTGTTGTTGTGTGTTTTTGTCAGCCTCTGTCCATGCTCCATGCTCCATGCGTCTGTTCCTCGTTCCCCATGGTATGTGTTTTTGGATTTTGAGTTTTGCATTTTGCCTTTGAGTTGAACTTTGATTATTGGTTTGTACTTTGTCTCGCCCCTTTTGTTGCTACTTTGTCTTGCTGTCTTTCGTTGTTACTTTGCATCCAGCTTTAGTTCCTGGAACCCTTTGTTTTTGATTCATCAGCTTTAAAAAATAAAGCTTGCCTTGTTTGTCCCTGATCTCGCCTTCTGTGTGTTACTGCATTTGGGTCCACCCTTCCCCTTATCCATAGTCCCCTCTTTAACCCCAACCTGACAAATAGGGCTTAAAAGCAACTAATCAATTAATCAGGATAGTGTATGTGACCGGCCCAACGGGAAAAGTCCCGGTACTCCCGATGGCCAATCCACCCTTGGAGGCAGATCACTGGGTGTAAGGTGAGCGGCAGACAGTCAGCAGGCAGCCTGGAGAGGGCTAACGAGCTGAACAGATTCTTCAATAGGTTCAGCTCACAGCCTTCTGTCGTCTCCCCGACACCTCCAGACCCCCACACACCCTCACTGCCCCAAATGCTTCCTCCCCTCCCCCCTCACTCCCCTGCTGTGAGCTCTCCTGTGCAGCCCTCTCCTCCTCCTCCTCCTCGTCTTACACCTCCACCTCCTCCTCCTCTTCCACCTTCACCTCCTCGTCCACTAAAGACACCAGCACCCTCCCCCGCATGACTGTGACTGCAGGCCAGGTTAGGAGACAGCTGGAGAGACTCCACCTGCAGAAGGCTGGGAGGACGGTATCGGCCCCAGGATCCTGAAGATATGTGCCAGCCAGCTGTCTACTGTCCTACAACACCTCTACAACCTGAGCCTGGGTCAGGAGAAAATACCAGTGCTTTGGAAGACGTCCTGCCTGGTTCCTGTTCCAAAGAAGTCGACACCATCAGACCTCAATGACTATCGACCAGTTGCCCTCACATCTTACGTCATGGAGGTGCTGGAGAGACTGGTCTAGGCCAACCTGAGGCCGCAGGTGAGGGCCCTGCTAGACCCTCTGCAATTTGCCTACCAGCCCCACTCGGGAGTTGACGACGCTGTCATCTACCTGCTGCAACGAGCCCATTCGCACCTGGATGGTGGAGGAAGCACTGTGAGAATCACATTCTTTGATTTCTCTAGTGCTTTTAACACCACTCAGCCACTGCTACTTGGGGAGAAGCTGCGGGTGATGGGTGTAGACGACACAATGATCTCCTGGATTACTGACTACCTGACAGGCAGGCCACAGTTTGTCCGTATGGGCAGTGTTCTGTCTGATGCGGAGGTCAGTGATACAGGAGCTCCACAGGGGACTGTACTGTCTCCTTTCCTGTTCACCTTATACACCACTGACTTTCAGTACAACACCGGGTCGTGTCACCTGCAGAAGTTTTCTGACGACTCGGCTGTTGTTGGGTGTATAAGTGAGGGACAGGAGGAGGAGTACAGGGCACTGGTAGACAACTTTGTGGAGTGGACTGGACAGAATTACCTGCGGCTGAACATCAGCAAGACCAGAGAGATGGTGATAGATTTCAGCAAACTGATCAGGAAGGCTGGCTCTGGGATTGGCTGCAAACAGGACACTCTGGAGGCTGTGGTGGAGAGGAGGACACTGAAAAAACTGTTATCCATCATGGATAATCCTCTCCACCCTCTCCAACTCACACTGGTCAGACAGCGGAGCACCTTCTCCGGAAGGCTGCTTCGGCTTCATTGTCGTAGCAACAGATACAGAAAATCTTTCCTGCCACAAGCCATCACTTTATACAACAACTCTCTCACCTCTGCCTGACAGAGTACTCTGCTCTCTCTACTGTTTGTATATATATGTTTATAGCACACTGTACTTTATATATATACACTATGTATATATTGCCTTCTATTTATGTTATGTACAAAGTGTTTTATTTGCGGACCCACTACTGCTGTAACAAAATAATTTCCCTGTCTGGGATCATTAAAGTAATTCTATCTATCTATCTATCTTGCTCGTATGTTATCTAATAGTGTGTTGGTGTGTATGTGTGTGTATTATGTGTATGTGTGTGTCTGTTGGTAGTGAGGTTCTGGATGGGACAACTGCAGCTGAGGGAGGCAGCATCATGGAGTCACTGTGGATGATGTCTTACTGCTCCCTGCACATGTTGAGGCATCTGTTGAATTACAAGGTTAGAGGCCCTTCACCAAACCTCTGGAGTTCATTTACTCTGGAGCCTGATTCTTGCAGGACTCTGGCTTTATCTGTATGAGAGTTTATTCCTGTGCTGCTCTTCTTTAGTATATATGATACCTTTACATTTACTTACAGTTTTTCTCAGTCGCTTTGGTGCTTTTCTCACATCACTATTAACATTTGCACAGCAGTTAGTGCATTTCTCAAAACAACTAGAAAAATTGCATTTCCTGCGAAAATACAGTGTGAATGCTGAAGCGAAATCTGCTGAATGTACTGCCGAAAAGCTGAAAAAGCTGAAAGCTGAAATGCCAGAAAAGATGAAAGGGCTGAAAAGATGAAAAGCTGAAAGGGCTGAAAAGCTGAAAAAGTTGCAAAGTTAAAGGCTGAAAGACCTCAAAAAGTTGAACATATTGCCAGCTGAACAGTTTCTGGAGCTGAACATGAAGCTGAATGTATGAAAAAGCTGAAAAGGCTGAAAAGCTGAAAAGGAGTTGAAAAAGTTGAACATTTTAATTGCTGAACATGAAGTTGAATGTTTGAAAGAGCTGAAAAGGCAGAACGGTGAATATCTGAAAAGGCTAAAAAGCTGTAGAGTAAGAGGGCTGGAAGGGGTAAAAATTAGGGGTACACCGATCCGATATTAAGATCGGATATCGGCTCCGATATTGACAAAACGGCTGGATCGGAGATCGGTAAAATGAAACAGATCCACTGGCTTTTTTTTCGCCGTCGCAGCACATCCTACATCAGTCGTCGGCGTCAGTGTGTCGCATGCTGGAAGAGCGCCATTTGTTGTTTGACCAACTCTTTATTAGTTTATTCTCAGGTTCAGCTGCTATGTATATTTTGTATTCCTGTTTGCAGGACATTACACGTACTCGTGTCACATTTCTCCGCTGATTAGCTAGTAGCCCCGCCATCAGTTGTTAGCCTCACCGATCAGCTGTTTGCCTAGCAACGCTAACTTTCAAACCGACGTACTCTGTGGGCTGTCCATTGTTGCTCCGTTGGTCGTCCCTCCACCACAACCTCAGGGTTATTCACCGCTGGGCTGCTTTGTCCCCTCCTCTGCTGCTGCGGTCTCCCCAGCTCGCAGCGACACTGGATGGTCGCCCCGCTGTGTGCACGGAGCCTCATATGCTAGTTTGTTTACAGATGGTGCTACTGAATTTGGTGCTAGTGTTCCCTCCGTGCTGACTGACAGGCACTACTTCGACTCATTCTCACTGTAACATCTCTTCAAACTCTATATTTTTTAATGCTTCATTCTCACCCAACTATTACAAAGTTCATTCTCTTCAGACGAGACTTCAGATGAATTAATTAATGAATTTGTTTTTTTTTTGTTTTTTTTTAACAAATTCTACATTATTTCACAGTTTTCAGATATTGTGCTAGTGTTACGTGTGTCCTTGGGTACCCTGACAGGCGCTATATAAATTAAATGTATTATTATTATTATTATTATTATTATTATTATTATTATTATTATTAATGTT
>CAEMYA010001511.1:25274-36148 GCA_903131615.1 Diplodus sargus
TTGGCCCTACGGTGTATTGTATACTTTATTGTTTTATGTTGTATACTTTGTTTTATGCCTAATTCATGTTTTAATTCTTTTTGAATGATAAGTGATTATACCCGTGTTGCATCTTTTCACAAAGACGAAGATTTGACTTTTAAGATGGTGAAGTGTTTAGGAAGGTTAAACATGATTTTGAAACATTAAAACAATAGTTTAGTTAGATTAAACTTCTGTGAGCCTAAACTCAGGACACAGAAGGAGTGATTGTCGGCCAGCCCCCACCCCTACTTCCAGGCTGCCTGCAGCAGGCCATAAAACAGACACAGGCTCTGCATCTCTCTCTGCACTTCTGATCCTCGCTCTCATCCTCACTCCTTCTTCTCTCCCTGCTTGTCTCCTATCTTCTCTTCTCTCTTCTTTTATTTTTATTTTTTAAGTAATTTTTACTTTTATTTTTGCAACAAGCTCTAAGAAAAGCGAATTGAATCACTACTTTAAGTGCTTTACTTTTATCTAAGTTTTTAATAGAACGAAATTCTTTTCTTTTTGATTTTTGATTTTAATATACCGTTAAAGTATCACCGCCTGATCCAGAAGAAGTTGAATTAGATTCAGAACCCGAACTTAAGAACTACCACTTGAAACAACAAAGAAAAAGTATTTTTCAAGACTAATCATCTGATGAAGAACGCTGCAGTCATCGTCTGCTTCAGAAGCCTGGCAAGGAGTCTCCAACAAAAGAGAATTTGTGTACTCCCAGCCGAGACCGACTCTGCCCCCAGCGCTCCCAAAGCGGAAACCCGCTGGGCCTGGTTATTGGACCAACGCGCTGTGCCGTTGTCCAACACAGAACCCTCAAAGAGACCAAGCTTCAGGACCTCCTGACTCTCAGACAAAACAGGCTGAATGCCTTTATACAGCTGGATCCACACACGTGAGAATGAGTGGTGTCTAGAGTTCTGACTTCTGTTTAGGTTACTTCTTCTGCCTAAGTTCCAACTTCTATCTTATGAACTTAAGAGAATTGAGATTAGGGTTTCGTTAGTATTAAAAAAATTACTCCCTTAATATTTAATATAGGAAAACCCGACCCTTTAACTTTACCATCTGCCGACGGTCACATAACTTTATTACTTTCCTAATTACAATCTTTACATTTTCTGTTTTCTGTTGTTTGTCAAAATTGTCAGTTTATTTATGTTACCCCTAATTATTTAGTCAATTAACATATAAAATCGTTTGTCCTTGTCTGAAACTTAATTTTAATGTGGAGAACCGATGGATACGTGCAAAGAATTCACTACTTCAGAATAGGAGATCAAATATTAATTTGAAATTTTACAGACTGATTAAATTGATATTCCAACTGTTCAAGCCAAACTTATACGGTTGGGTCTGAATAACGTCCTTCGGGTTATCCAGATCAAATCAACACGAAGGTGGTGCCCCGCCTAAAACTGTTATTGATTGACAGTAATTAATTATCATATTATCAAGGTAGTGTCTCCTACATTATATATCGTGGTGCCATCCATGTAAGGCCCATATATGATATATATACCTTTCCTACTCCTACACTTCTCTTCTGTCTGTCTGTCTGTCTGTCTGTGACCAACATCTTAATTAATTATTTACTTTTAATTAAACCACATATAGTGTCCACACTGTGTCCTTTTAAAACACTGAATAAGTCTTAGAGCACAATAAAGCATTCTCAGTATTTGAAAGATATGTTTGTGTGTTGTTGTTGAATGTTTGTCCAGTTGTGTTGTTGTATTCAGAGAGAAGCTGTGATTGGAGTCATCAGGATACGTCTGTTTAGTCGTGCCAGTGGACACTTGTTTAACCTCACCAACAAACTGCTCTGTCCAAATGTTCAGCGGACTAACAGCGTGTGTGTTTAGTGTCTGAGGTAGAATGAGTGTTTGAAAAGTTATACGATTGCTCATCTTAGAGAAAAGTGAACTGACGTGACAACAAATATTTGAAGTAAACTCATCGACATGATTCAGCAGCCCTGACTTCACATCTTTAACACATCTTTCATTTAACATTACTTTCATCTGTGGTACTTTGTCTTGTCCAGCTGCTGTTACAGACATCTTTCAACTAACTGTGACCTTGCACAAAAACTGACCTGTAAAATGAACAACGTGCTGTATTCTCATGAAGCGCTCTGTTCAGTTCTGTGGAAGGGACACTTGAAAAGAAAAAGCAGAAAGTGGTTTGACTCCTCATTTCCTCTTGCACATAAACTGACCTTTAAAATTGTTTGTGGTGTTCTCATGAAGTCTTTTTTTAACATTTTTTTTAACTGACACTTGGTAAGAAACAGCTGTCAGGACTTTGAGGAAGAATTGTGGGTGTAATACTCTTTAACGCTTCGTATTCTACCAAGTGTAATATTAAGACCTCACCACCAGTTGTCACTGTACACCATAGAATCACACACCATTATATCTCAGAGCATTTTGTTCATTTATAAGTTCAAAATTACAAATAAAAACAAAACACAATAAAACAAATAACAAATTAAAATTTAGTGGTCAGCTAATTAAAAAGGAGTATATTTGAAATGGCTAAATAAAAAAGCTCCTATTTTCTGGAATTAAATTTTCGTTGGACGTCAAATATGATGATGAATCTTTCAACCACTTCATTTTGTGAATGTAATATTCGGCTAAAATAATAATTAAATTGATAATTTATGTTTCATCCGGGGCCAAGTTGGATTTTTGTATCTCTCTTCTCTCTATAAAAGCAAGGAACCTCTGTCTGTCTGTGTGTATGTGTGTGTGTATGTGTGTGTGTGTGTGTGTGTAATATATCTGCGGATCAGGATCAGACTGACCTGAGAGTTTCAACATGGCTGCTGCTTGGTTCAAGGGTGTGCCATGCGGATTTGTTTGGATTACAATGATACCGTTAATGAATTATTTCATAAATGCTTGATACATTCTGGAGCATAGTCTATCGGAGCCCCTACAGTAACATGCGCATTAGAGCCAGTCACTGCAGAGCTCAGGACTACGACACACATAAAGAAACAAGCGGATGTATACCTGCGGCAGCGCGGCAGAGTTAGCCGGCGGTTCGGTCCCGTTCTGTTCTGTGCCTAAACTGACTGTTGTGGATTAATGTGACTAAACAAGACCGGGCCGGTCTGCTCAGGTCTGAGGAGATGCGGAGACGCGTGGAAAAACAAAGTGGAATCAGAATCTGTGGATGTTCGTGTGTAGCTAGCTGCTAGCTGCTAGCCGCAAACCAACCTACACGGCCCAACTCCCGAGTCGATGGACCGGACGCACCAACCTGTCCAAAACCGGACTTAGGGTAAATAATGTCCGCCACGCTTTTTCGTGAACATTGCCGTCACGTTTGCTTTGTGTGTGGTGCAGAAGAAAAGGTAAAAATGGGCTTTTGTCACGAAAGTGTTCAAGCAGCAAGTTTGGTTGTGGAGTAACAGGAAGTTGTGGGAGGGACGTCGGCGGATGATTGACAGGCAACGACGGCCGGTGTACTGACAGCGATATTGACATTTAGCGTGCTTGGAGTGTATAGTAGTGTGTTGTGTAGTGTTTGGTGTCGTGTGTTTAGTGTGTAGTGGAGTCGGTTTTTTGTTTAATGAGTCAAAACAGAAGAAGCTGAATGTGGATCAGGCAGTGCAGCTCTTCATTCAGCTGGAAGGAGCTCAGGCAGACCTGAGCATTGCCTGCATTTAAATGTAAATAGTTAAACAGAACTTTGTACATTTTTAAAATGTATGCACATATTCAGCAAACAACAATTTATATTTGCATTTTAAGTAATAAAAAATGGTTTGTTAAACATATTTGTGGTTTTCACAGTAAAAAATAACTTTTTCTACTCAGATTTTATGTTTTTTTTTGTGATTTTAGGTCTATTGTGTTAATACAATATGTCAAAATGAAAAAATAACTGTACAGTCACACATGTGAGGTTGTGCTGAAAATAATCACACCAAGTAAATAGTTTTTAAGGTGAAATATAATGACAAAATCAAAAATAGTCAAAAACGAACAATTATACCCTGGAATATCAGATTCCATAACAAACCTAAATATCCCTGACGTTCCACCTTCAAACAGCCTCATTTGGCCATCAGTGAAAATGCTTCTTAACCTCCCACTTCTCTATAGGAACACATATTTCCTACGGGCACTGCACTAGTTTCTCTAAATCAAACCACAGTAGCATGGAAACAATCTGTAGAAACAATGTGAAATAGTTTCTCCTTCACAGTCACAGAGAACAGATGACTACTTCTGACAAAAGAAGAAGAAAAGTGACAAATATGGCCAATTTTGTCTTAAGTGTAATAAACTTATGTCTTTGCTAAAGAGAACTTTATTAACATAGGTGACACTTTGTTATAACCTTCATTAATAACCAATTAAACTAATTGTCTAATTTATTCAGAATTCCTTTATTGTCCCTTGAACAATATAGCAATAGTTAAAAACAAACAATGTAATAAAAAATATATATATATTATATATACACATATAAATTAGATTTAGTTCAGAAACAATAAAATGGTGAATTAAAACATGTATTAAGTAATTGTAAAGGTTAAAAACATCAGTTTCAACTCTCTAATGGCGTCAAAATAACATTTATAAATTAACTAGTATTTATTATCATTTACAGTATTATGATAAAACTTTCCAACAAACAGCTGCTCATTAATATTTTATAAAGCATTTCATTGCTTGTTAAAAGTGAAATAACTATTAACTAAAGTTTAATCAATTATACATTTAAATTTTTTGTATTGTTTATTTTAATGGACATGTTTGTTTACACTGAAGTCACGTTTTACCACGCGACATTTGTAATATTGAGCGTGAAGAACCTGCTGAAGAATCGGTTAGATTATGTTATGGAATGATATCTGTACGCAGACTTGCATGTACAAATCACCAGCAGTAAATATTGTACTAGTACTAGTATTGAACTACAAGAAGCAAGACAGTTGCACGCCTTTAATTAGTTATGTAACGCTTCTGAAGAGACAGTTAGGTCCTAGAGATGTGGTCACAACAGCTGTGCAGAGGGGCCCAATATGATTTTGTTGTCATGGGGCCCAAAATTCCTGACTGCGCCCCTGGACAGGGGGCCCGCTCATTGTCCAGGAAGGAAAGCAGTGGTCGCCAGATCTTTTCAAATTGATCAGTTCTGTTTATAGAGTATCTGATCCTTTCCAGATGAAGCGTGTCTGTCAGCTCCGTCAGCCATCTTTGCAGTGTGGGCGCCTCTTTCCCTTTCCAACACATTAGAATCAGCTTCTTAGCTGTGATCAGACCAAATGACATGACAAGTTGTTGTGTCACTCTTCTTTCTCATCTCTAAATGAAAGATGTGTTGTGACACCATGGCCACCATCTCCCCAGGTGTAACATCTACACCTTGCCTCCAGGTGTCACTGTACACCACAGAATCACCCACCATGTTATCCACAAAGCAGATCCTGCTGCTGCATGACAGTGTGGGTACAGAGACACTTTCTTCTAGCTGCATGTTAAGAAACTCCACAGTTAATCTACATTTGTGGGTAATAAAAGTTTTTCACTTAATTTCTTTTGCATTAAGTCCAAAATGTAACTGTCACTGTAAATGTACAGGACAGGAATTGTATGATGTCATCAGACAAAACAAGCAGATGGAAGTCTTATTGCAGCTGGTGATTTTAATGAAACAGACCTCAGATCTGTTATAAGTAATATCCTTGATCATGTCTACAAATATTTCTGGCAGCTACAAAGTCCTCTCTTGTACATACTGACTGATATTTCCCTGTTTCCTGTGCCTGCTGACTCCCAGCTGATCTAAAGGGTCAAACATCAGTAAACACTGTTCAGATGTGGACAGGTGAAGCTTTAACAGCTCTACAGGAGGTGAGCGATCTATCCAGAGCCAGAAATGTTGCCTCCAGTCCTAAAAACCTGCCGTGTCCAGTCTTAACGACTGCCGCCCTGTGGCTTTCACCCTGTTCTCCACACAGACTCAGGGTCAGCTAACCATCTTCTCTCAGTTATAATGTGTGTTTTCATCTTTGTGTTAAATAAAAGACTTTTGAACCTTCATGCTGTTTATTTAATATTGTGAAAGAGTGAATGTTGCATCAATAACTCTGAAATCCATCGACCATCACAGCTGTTTTGGTACTTCTGGTTGTAGTCATTAAGTTCATTATTAATCAGAGATACAAACTGACAGTTTAGAACCTTTTTATGAGACTGATTTGGTGAACTGGTTTTCTGTTCCCTTCTTCAAGGACGGTGCCCCGAGGTGATCTAATGCCAACTGGATCTTATTATTTATCATAGTTAATAATTATCCCTGATAATCATTATTATTAATACCTGAATGTAACCCAAAACTCTCTGTTAATGTTGCATGAAGCACTACAGGCACACAGAACTAGATTTCTCTATTAATCAATAAGTTAAATGGCCCTCAGCAAACATTGTGAAGAAGGTGTGTGCTCAGCTGTGTTACTGTCATCTAGGATCTACTTTAACCATGTTGTGAGACCTTCTCCTGAGCTCTTTTTACATAGTTACATTAATCTAAAATCACAAGAGATTTAACTTAAATTTATTCCATAAATTCAAAATGTCACTCTTGAAAACGTGGCAATCCTCAAAGTGAAGTTTCTATCATACAGAGTCTGAAACAAACACAGTTTTCATTCAAACAAGTTTTTATTGATAATCAGGAAATTTGCAGATTAAAGTGATACAGAAGCTTCATATTCAATCAATCATTAACATCATTGTAGACAAACAGCCGCTTGAATACGTTGGATTGATTTGAACTGACATGAAGTTTGACAGAAGAAAACATATTCCATTGGTACTTTGTGATATTGGCAGGAGCATCACAGTCACAATCAATCACACTGTTTTATATGCCGAAGAGATGAAGAAGAAAAGTGAGAGGCCGTCACCAAAATGATTTAACCAGCTGTTGGACTGTGATTTACACTTCAGCTCTGCTGCCTTAAAGAAGCTTTCTCAGGCTTTCACTGATAAAAACACAGGAACTCAGTTGAGCCACTGTTGCCCGTGTTGAGATTTTTTTTGACAACATTGACACCATTCCTCTTAAACACGTCAGCTTTCTCAGGTTGCAGGAGCAGGATTGTGGCCTTAATGGGGCTGCTGCCTTCAACTTTCTTGTACCACAGGTACACCTCGTTACCTGCAGTGCCCTTGTTGAGATTAACATTCACTTGTTTGTAGTTTTGATGCTTCAGGTACTGAGACTCAGTATCGTCAGTGGAAACCTGCAGATCAGTGAGTGCACGCGTGGGGTCGGTGGTCTGACGGTACCAGATGAAGACTTTGGATCCTCCTGCATCCCTGTTGGTATCTTCATCCATTCGGATGTAGCCATCCTTCAACTTCTGCTCGTCTGATCCGGAGGAATCAGTGGCAGCAACATCACAGATGTATGTTTGAGGTTCTCTCTTCACCACCACATGGATCCAGTCCCCTCCAGCCTTGCGGTTCAGATCACAGGCCAGTTCCTCCCAACCCTGGGAAACCTTATCGGCATCCATTTCTGCACTTGTAGTGACATCAATGTTCACTATAGGAGTGTAGAACACTCCGGACCCTTTGTAGTACCAAAGGTAGATGACATCACCTCCTGCTCCCACACTGACGCTTCTATCGATCTTTGTGTACCCTGCACTGGTCAATCCAGGAGCCATATCACTGGTGAATGTAGCCTGAAGCCTGGTGATTGGGTGTTCACTGCCACGTTTGTACCAAAGATAGATGGTATTTCCTCCTGCCCCTTTGTTCAGATTAACATTGATTTTCTTGTAACCTTGTGATTGGAGAAGCTGCTCGTCATCTGCATCAATGGACACATTCAGGTCTGTGATGTATTGGGCCATTGTTGGTAACTGCATTAAAGTAAACAGAATAAAACATAATGTTAACAGCAGCCTTTTCAGCTGAGTTCCAATATAATTACAGTATCAGTTGTGAAACATGGATCACCATCAAGACATTTAAAATAAATCATATTGTAAATGTGCTCACAAACTGCAGCCATTTACACAATTTACACTGAAAATCATTCATTAAGATCTGAAATAGAAAAACAACACTCACGTTTCTGCTGACAGTGAATATCTGGCAGGAAGAAGTCAACTGATCTGCTGAAGTCTGCTGTACTAACCACCAGTCAGCTGTCTTTATATAGAGAAAAGAGGTGTGACTTATCTTGCAAACTAGTGATAGTATTCTCTAGAATTCTTGCTCGTTAGTTCATGTCAGCGGTCACGTAGCTCCCACTGAAGACACTGACGTCATCTATATTTTTTCCCGGTTTTTGACATCTTGATATATATATTTGGTAACACTTTATAATCATGACAATAAACCATTTAATTTGATAAAGAATGAGAAATGTATAGTAAGTCAAACTTTAGTTGATAATCATTTCACTGTTAACAAGTAATGACATGCTTTATGAAGTATCTATGAGCAGTTGTTCATTGGAAAGTCGTTAATGGTTAACTTCTGACCTTGATGTTCTGTTCATGATTCTTGCCCAGCTGGTTACTGAACTGCCCAAATGTTACCAATATTAATGAACTGATAGATGAACTCTATGGATTATGCATGTACTCTCAGGATCACACGTCCAGTGACATCCTGAGACCAAAGGGGGATGTTGGGACCACAGATGAAGATGTGTTCACACACTCAACACCAAAAAGCACTAAAAACACATTCGACACCGAATCATTGACAATAAAAAAAAAAAAATCTATTCTATTAGTTAAATTATGCTTCACACAGACTCAGGGTCTAACCATCTTCTCTAACATGGCATCACACATTTACATTCACATTTAGGGCATTTATCAGACACTTTGGTCCAAAGAGTAGACTAGATTTAGATAGATTTTTATTGTCATTGTTTCAGAAAAAAACTACAAAACACAGATAGCAGCTCTTTATTTGACACATAAAACAGATTTTGACAGATAAAATATGGACAAGTATGAAAAATAGATAGAATAGTTGTGCTGTTGTATTCAGAGAGAAGCTGTGATTGGAGTCATCAGGATACGTCTGTTTAGTCGTGCCAGTGGACACTTGTTTAACCTCACCAACAAACTGCTCTGTCCAAATGTCCAAATTCACTTCCTCACTAGCTTCTGTTCCACCAGCTTCTGTGATTCAACACATCTTTCATTTAACATTACTTTCATCTGTCGTGCTTTGTCTTGAACTGCTGTTGTTACAGACATCTTTGAAGTAACCATGACTCTTGCAATAAAAGTAAAATCTACAATGTGTGGTGTTGTCATGAAGTGCTCTGTTCAGTTCTGTGGAAGTGGCACTTGATAAGAAACAGATTAATAGGCAGGACGTTAAAGAATAATTTTAGGTTGTTAAAATGTTACACAATCCACCTACGAGCTGCAGTAAACAGGTTATATCTTCATTTCATCTTGCACAAAAACTCACATGTGAAGCAAACGTTTGTGGTGTTTCCATGAAGTTCAGTTCTGTTCAGTGACACTTGATTAAAAACAACAAACAGGCATCATTATTTAAACTGATGCCTTCAAAATATATCTGAAGGTAAAGAGTTTTTATTAGTAACATGTTTAAACTGTACACAGAATAATGTTCACATGTTTATTTGTCAGCACACATTTGTTAGCTGATCCATTTGTAAACTAACGTTAGCTGCTGTCAGGGCCGTAGCTGCTGCTGAGGACACCGAGTGTTATGGTGCTGATTGTGATTTAAGGACCCAAATGCAGATAACAGAGACAGGAAGTAGTGAGCAAGTGATTTATTCAACAAGCGGTGCTGGAGGGTGATGTGGATGGGATGACCGGGGTTGTAGACAGGCAGGTAAACAGAGTTGACCGGAGCCAGTACGGAGGAAATCAGGAGAGCAGGAAACAAATCAGAAAGGTGCTGGAGATCCCTGCATGAAGCAACAGAGAGAAGGACATGACAAAAGGCAAAAACACAGGAAACATGAAATACTCAGAGAACTGAGAACACAAAGTAGCAGCACACTGAGGTCACCATATGGGACGCAGTAGTGTAGCACTGAAGTGGAGGAGAGACCAGGCAGATAAAGCCAGTGGGTGATGAGTTGATCCTTCTCAGGTGTGTCACTCTGCTGCTGCCACACACACACACACACACACACACACACACACACACACACACACAGCACCGTGTCTTTTGTCAGAATTTGAGTCGTCTGTTTTCTGGCACTGATATTATTTCCTAACTCTGTCCTGTCAGAAGTCGGAGAAATGCTCAGATTTATACTGGAGTCATCAATATTTACAGGATGGATGGATGGAGGTGGAGGTGGAGGGCCTCAGTATTTCTAAAATGTATGGTTGATGTGAACTCAAATCCAAAGTGGAAACATTTTTTTTTTCTAAAATGTATGTCAAATTACATATAATTATCTTGCTTAATATGTGAATAACTCAAAACTGAGTGTGTCCCTTTCTAATTCCTTATTTATTTTGCATTTTATTAACTTTTTTGTGTGGTATTCCTAAATATTGTCCACTGGTGTGACAACACTTTCAATATTTATATTTAATTCAGAGATTGTGTGACAGAAAAGACAATTATGCACAATCCTGATCAATTTGTCCTAATTATATTCCCGCATCAAAAGTAACCAATAAAAATTCACAATCATGTTATTATCCTACTATAAGATGTACACATAGGTAGTGTTGTTTTTGGCAGCCTGTTTTAATTTTAGTTTTAGTCTAGTCTTTGTGTAAAACGGTCATTTTAGTTTTTATTAGTTTTAGTCATGTTTATACTCTTTTTAGTCTAGTCATGTTTCAG
>CAEMYA010001512.1:0-13659 GCA_903131615.1 Diplodus sargus
AGTGTATGACCGGAATCCACAAACGTGTATACCCCATCTCCAAGCTATGGAAGACGCATGTGGAAATACAGCAGTTGATGCTTTTCATGGCGGGATTGACCATGCTAGGTGATATTTCCCCCGCTGCTTGGCCAAGGGAAAACATTGCTTGTGATGTGGATGAGGTGCTGTAGCCAGACCGAAACAGAGGAGAGGATGCAGCTACATTTTTGGCATTTTTTTTGTTACTGTAACTGTATACAGTAAATTCTTATGTTGCTTTCTATGTAGAGCACTGTATGTGCAACTGTGTGTTGGTCGGGATGTATACTGTGTACATTGTTTTTGTGGGAAAAATAAAATATATTTGTTACCGTGGATTTGTGTGTTCTGAGTATAAAAACAATATCCTCAAATATTTTACAACACACTTGTATGTACTGTCTATAGTAACTCTGAACAAAAAAAGGCCTATATCATTATGATGAATGGATAGGGAGTGTTTTCCATTCATCATAGTGTTTTACATTGAGCACATCAGTGTTCAACTGGTTCTTATAAATGTCTATTCATATGATGATTTTAGTCATTTGAAAACAAAATACCATTTTGAAAAGAAATTCCATTGTTTTGAATGTAAAGTTTCATTTTGCAGGAGAATTGAGGGGTTTTGCCCATTGTGTGTGTATTTTTTGATTTGTGTGTAGAGTTCTGAGAGTAAGAGGTATGCTTTCAGAAAATGTGTGTAAACAATCGGGAAAAACTGTAATACTGGAATGCCTATTTGCTGCACTAATGAGATTATTCTGTCTATATTTTAAGTTTGTCATTTATATTTAACTAATTTCTTTAATATGTTTTTATTCAGCACAGTCTGAGGGGTGTAGTCAGGATTTCATTTCACTGCTTGTTGTAAGTGTACACTTGAGCTATGCATGTGACAAATAAAGTATCTTGTATCTTGTATCTTGTGGTGACATAGGTGTGGAGGCATGCCAAGCCTGGATACGGCATGCCAGGGTTTTTTCCCCTGTTGCCTGGCCAGGCAAAATGTGGCATGTGATGTGGATGAGGTCCTGTGGCCTGACCCAGTACGGAGACATGATGCTGTGGCTGAGTAATGCACTTATGTGTATATTTTTGTACTTTATATTTTACATGGGCTTACTGTACGTGTAAATGCACAAGATTTCTGTTTTTTGAACTGTACAAGTGCTAAATGCACAGGTTTTTTGTTTTGCAACATGCATTCAGCTTCATGTCCTGAGCATTGTGTTTTCTATTTTTCTATGTAGTGTTTAGTGACTGCTCAGTAGTGTTTTTAATTTTGATTGACTTGGGGCACGATTTGACAACAAAGTTCAGTTTTGGGCACAGATTGAACTGTTTTGAGGTGAAAGTTTGGTTTTGCAAGAAGAGTCTGAGGTTTTGTGAATGTTGCTTGACAATTGGGGTTTGTGTTCAGAGTTTAGAGAAAAGGAGAGAAACTTTCAAGAAATGTGTCTTAGCAATCGAGAAAAACTGTAAAGTCAAAAAACCATCCAAAGTACTGAATCCAGCAGTGTTTTGCATGAAGCACATCTGTGTGTTGTTGCTGCGAGGAAAGAGTGCAAATAAAGGTGCTTGTGTTTAATGTTTTGATGCTAAAAACAGTTTTGAAATGGGATTGTTAGGTTTTGTTTCAAGAGTTTCATTTTGCCGCATAAGTTAGGAGTTTATCTCCATGTGCTGTGTCTTACTCGACCTGTGTGTTAAGTTATGACACAGTGAGCCAAAGTCTGCAACATGTGTGTAAGCAATCGGTAAAAACTGTAATTGGAGATGACTGAAGTGAAACTATGTCATGTGATCTGGCACACATTTGTGGTCGGAATGGTTTGTAAAGTAAAGTTAAGAGGATATAAAAGAGACAAATCCCAGACGGGCACACACTCAGGAGCAGATGGAGACCGAGGAGAGTGTTTTCATGATTCTCTGCAGTGTTTCTTGATTAAATAATTTCATTTGAGTTTGGCAGGTTAATGGCGCTCGTACTGTGGCTCATCAAGGTGTAAATGTAATATATTCATTTATAATGATATATGTTAAAAGACAAACAAAAATGAAGTTATAATGATCTCTGTGCCCCAGTAATAGAGTATACGTGTGCCAAAAATTGAAGTGACAATAATCTCTGTTTTCTACTAGTACGGTCTACATGGGCCAGAATCGGTGATCGATTATTTTGGTCTGCACCTACATGCAGGAATGTCGCGGGGTTTTCCTCACTTAACTAAAAGCTCTGAATGAGGAAACACAGTATCACTCGTGTGATTATTTATCCCTCTTTTCCAGAGTGTAACATTTGGAGGCACCGCTGGGATCGGATTGTAAGAGTGGCGTCTATCATCTGAAGCTGACTCTCTCACCATTCATCCCTCCCAACATTTAACGAGGGGCAACGTGCAGCAGCGGTGGTGTGTCGGCAGCGTGCGGCAGTTCATCGGCAGCTTCCAGCGGTCCAGCAGCGGTGGTGTGTCGGCAGCGTGCGGCAGTTCACCGGCAGGTTGCGGTGGGTCCGTGATAGACTGCAGCGTTCCAGCAGTAGTAAAGCACGAAACAGCAGCGGAAGGAACTGTGACACGTGTGGATGTGCAACACCAACCTGCATCCAGCCAACTACAGTGAGGAGGGACCCAACTGAGTTTTAAAGCCACGATAACGACACTGGTAGTAGATTTTACAGCACTGAAAAATAATGGCTTCATCTGAGGTAGAGGATTTAAAACTGGAGGTGATTGGCGCATTGTATGCTTTGACTAAAGATGTCCTCTTAGAACTCTACAATGTTCTTGACATAGGGGAGTTGAGCTTGTTCGACATCAAAGATAAAAGTCGTTCTTTCCTCATTGCAATGATCCAGCGTCATTTAAATAGGGAAGAGTTGGACGAGCTCGAAGATGAGGGCATGGCAGAGTTGCTAACGGTGAGGGACCAAATAGGTGAACTGAAGGAGTCTGTTCAAGCTAGCGGCCTAAAAGATGCTGTGTCAAATGTAGCACAACCAGAAAAAATTCAGGAGCAGGCAGCTCAGCTCGCAGAACAGGAGAGGTTGGAAAGGGAACTAGAAGTAGTTACCTCTGCTCTGAAATCACTACAAGAAAACCCAGAGGGAGGTCAGGTACCACGACAGATGGGTGGGAACAGCGCTAATCAAGTTCCAGCCTTAGTCCAGCAGCTGTCTCAGGGACGTATCCCAGTGCAGTGGAGCAGGGAGTTTAAGATCTCTGGACAGGTTGGGGAGCCAGGACAGAGGGATAAACTTAGTTTTTCGAGGCTGGCTCATCAAATTGAACAAGGCATTAAGAAGGGGCTTCCTGACACGGAGATAGTTGATGCAGTGGTCCGGGCCATTGCGCCAGGGTTACAGCTTCGCAGTTACTTAGAGGGAAAACCAGATTTAACTTTACCCACACTGAGGCGAATTCTCCACTTCCATTATCAGGAAAAAGGGGCGACAGAGTTGTACAAACAGTTAACCTCCGAGGTGCAGAGTAGCAAGGAAAGCCCCCAAAACCTTGTGATTCGGGCCCTTGATTTAAGACAAAAGATCCTGTTTGCCTCCCAAGAAGCTGAATCAGGCTTGAAATATGACCCTGTCCTAGTGCAGAGCATGTTCCGGCACATTGTCCTCACAGGCCTGCAGAATGAGAGTATTAGAAATGTCCTGCTACCATATCTGCAGCAGCAAGCTTGTAGCGATGAACTGCTCCTCGAAAAGTTGAATGTCGCCTGTGCAAATGAGACTGAGAGACAGATTAAAAGAAGGCAGGTAACACAACAACGGCCAGCCGCTGTGCATTCAACTCAGTCAGATGAGCAAATCACAGAGAAGAGGAACAAAGAACAAAACCGAGACAACGCAAGCAAAGCACAACCAGACGTACTGAATGAACTTAAAGAACTACGTTCAGACGTGGCATTATTAAAGACTCTCAGTGCTGAAGTCGCACAGATCAAAGAATCAATCCGACAGCCATCTCCAGCACCAGGGCAACCTTCATTTCCACCAGCAGTGCATGAGTACGCCGCTGCCCCTCAGTTACAGCAGCCGTTACCAAACCTCTGGCCTCCACCAGGGCCAGGTGTGAGGGGTGATACAGCACAGTACCAACAACGATTTGCCCCACAGCGCCACTATTATCCCCTACAGCGTACCCGCCAGAGAAAATGTGTCGGCTGTCACCAAAATAATGTTGAGTACTGTACCCATTGTTACAGATGCAGCAGTGGGGAGCACTACCTTGCTGGTTGCAGAGTCAGAGAGATAAAGCCAGCGGGCCATTTAAACGAGAGAGGGTTACCCCCAAGGGACCGGGAGTAACCAGATACAGCAAAGAGTCCCAACAGAACTGTTTGCACTGTGGTGTCACTTCAGTGTACCAAAGACTGAGAGTATGTTCATCCTGTAAGAAGGGCGCATACTGTTCAAAGGTCTGCCAAGGAAAACATTGGTCTAAGCACAAGAAACAATGCAGGTCTGAGACCCAGCTTGCAAAACATTCTAATCGCATTGTGAAAAAAGACAAACAGCCTCAGCTAGTTGACCTTGTCGGAAAACGCTGTGTCATTGACTGTTACATTCAGGGTTGCAAGACTCAGGCATTATGGGATACTGGCTCCCAAGTTTCGATTGTGAATGAAAAGTGGACAAAAACACATTTGCCATCTGAACAACTGAGAAATGTGTCAGAACTGATTGATGGACCAGATGATCTAAAAATAGCAGCAGCTAATGGACAAAACATGCCATACAAGGGCTGGATTGAGGCAACGTTTAAACTAGCAGCAGATCGCTGTTACAGAGGAAGTTGTTGTTCCTATACTAGTGATGAAGGGTCAGCAAGTGAGTCAGCCCATCATAGGCTATAATGTCATTGAACAAATTGTGACAATGGCTATTAACCACCCAGATGAGACAAACCGAGAACAGCTACACACAATCCTTAAAGCGACTTTTCCAAGCTTGGGAAAAGCTAGTGTCCCTGTTTTCATTGATGTAATGAGTGCAGAGCAGTCGTGTGAATATGTTGTAAAGACAGCAAAAGAAAGAGTCAACGTCCCAAAGCAATCCTCTGTTCAGGTTGAATGCAAAGTGAAGACACAGCCCCTAAAAAAGGATGTCACGCTCCTCTTTGAGCCAGAGGTAAACCCCCAGTGGGCTGATGGGCTTGACTTTTGTGAAACAATTGTAACTTTGAGAAGTGGAGCCCCACCTTACATTGTGCTTGATGTCCAGAATCACACTGATCACGATATCACATTGGCAGGAAAAATTGTGATAGGCACCTTAAATTAAGTGCAAGCTGTGTATCCAGCTAGTGTTTTTGAAAAGAGCACTCCCTCCCCTAGAGTGACAGTAAATGAAACCAAAGTCAGCAGTGAGAGACTGAATGACAGTGTGTGGGACCCACCTGTTGACTTGAGCCACCTTACTCAAGCGGAGAAATTAAAGGTGCAGGAAATGCTGCGTGAGGAGTGTGCCTCCTTCTCCAAAGCGGATGATGATATCGGAGAAATCCCAACACTGCAACTGAGTATTTCCCTGAAGGATATGGATCCAGTAGCGCGCACCTACCTTTCGGTGCCAAAACCACTATACCAAGAAATTAAAGACTACCTCCATAACCTCATTGCCCAAGGTTGGGTACAAAAGTCAGACTCTCCCTATGCGTCACCTGTTGTCTGTGTGAGAAAAAAGGATGGAAGTCTGCGTCTTTGCATAGACTACAGGGAACTGAATCGAAAAACCCACCCTGACCGACAGCCCATCCCAAGGGTGCAGGACATTCTTGATGGCCTTGGGGGCAACAGCTGGTTTTCAGTGTTAGACCAGGGTAAGGCCTATCATCAAGGGTTTATGGAGGAAGCGAGTAGGCCCTTGACAGCATTTGTGACCCCGTGGGGCCTCTACGAATGGATAAGAATTCCATTCGGGTTAATGAACGCTCCAGCGGCGTTTCAACGCTGTATGGAAGAGTGTCTGAAAGACTTGAGAGACAATATCTGTGTACCATACCTTGATGATACTTTGGTGTACAGCCAGTCTTTTGAGAACCATCTGGACCATGTGAAGCAGGTACTCCAACAGCTGAGAAAATATGGAATAAAAGTGAAACCAAGTAAATGCGAGATTTTCAGGCGTGAGGTCCGCTACTTGGGGAGAATTGTGTCAGCTGAAGGGAGCAAAATTGACCCAGCTGATACAGAAGCTGTGAGAGCATTGAAGGATAAAAGACCAAGTACAGTGGGACAACTGAGAGCAATAATGGGTTTATTGAGTTACTACAGGCAATACATAAAAGATTTCTCTCGGATTGCGGGACCACTTTATAGCCTGTTGAAAGGAACATCAGACAGTGACAAAGGAAAAAAGAACTTGGCAAATACGAACATGAGACAGGTGAAAGGGAAACATAAAGGTGTTCCCTCACACACACAGATTGTATGGACTGATCAACATCAAGCAGTGCTTGAGCGGCTAATAGATTGTCTGGTTGAGCCGCCAGTACTTGGGTTCCCAGACTTCTCCCAGCCTTTCATTTTGCATACAGATGCTTCAAATCAGGGGCTTGGGGCCATCTTGTACCAACATCAGGGGGGGAAACTCCGCGTGTGGCATATGGATCGAGAACACTGATTGCCTCAGAACAAAATTACCACCTACACTCAGGCAAATTAGAATTCTTGGCCTTAAAGTGGGCCGTCACGGAAAATTTAGGGACTATTTGTATTACGCCCCCACGTTCACTGTATTCAGTGACAATAACCCCCTGACATATATCCTGTCAAGTGCCAAACTGAACGCCACTGGATTCAGGTGGGTGGCGGAACTTGCAGATTTCCACTTTACTATTCGATATCGTCCAGGCAGAGAAAACGTGGATGCGGATAGTTTGTCCAGAATGCCTGTCGACATAGAAACAATAATGAGTCAATGCACGGAAGAGCTTTCGTCTGACTGCGTGGCAGCAGCAATCCAAGCTACTCAGACCCAAGATGTCTCACCCTGGGCCTGCACAATGATCACCTCACCTCTGCTGTGCGCTGTGGACTGCACAGACAGCTTAGAGCCACTTTCAACAGCTGATATCAGGGAAGCACAGCAGACTGACCCGCATGTTGGCCCTGTAATGCAGTTCAAAATCACAGAGACAAAGCCAGCAGGACGCGAAATAAGAGCCCTGTCAAATCAGAGTAGATGCCTTCTACGGAGTTGGGAGAGACTCATCTAGATTGGGACGGCATCCTCCTCCGGAAGACAGCGAACAACACCCAGTTAGTACTGCCTGAAAAATACAAGGCCACAGTTTTGAAGCAGTTGCATGATGAGATGGGCCACCAAGGTCTTGATCGAACAACATCACTGGTGAGGGATAGATTTTTTTGGCCCTATATGCAAAAAGATATTGAACATTATGTCACCAAAGCATGCACCTGTATCAAACAAAAGACACCTTCAAGAGAAACAAGGGCCCCACTAGTCAGTATTGTCACCACACAGCCTTTTGACTTAGTATCGATTGATTTTCTTCATCTGGACAAGTGTCCAGGCGGGTATGAGTATATATTGGTCATCGTTGATCATTTTACCCGTTTCGCCCAAGCTTATCCGACCACCTAGAAATCTGCAAAAACTGTGGCAGATCGGATTTTCAATGACTACGTCTTAAAGTTTGGACTCCCAGCCCGGATTCACCATGATCAGGGTGGTGAATTCGAGAACCAACTCTTTGCCCAGCTAAAGAGGAAATGTGGTGTGTCAGGCTCAAGAACGACACCATACCACCCGCAAGGGAATGGTCAGGTGGAGCGTTTTCACCGGACGCTTCTACAAATGCTTAAGACACTAACTGACAGAGATAAATCAAACTGGAAGGCATCACTGAATAAGCTCATTTATGCATACAACTGTACCAGATCTGAGGTGACAGGCTTCTCACCTTTCCACCTACTGTTTGGGAGGTCACCACGACTGCCAATTGACCTCATGTTTGGCAACACCTCTGACAGTGAGAACACAGATCACAAGACATATGTGGAAAATGGAAACAGGAAATGCAACAAGCTTATGACATAGTACAAGAGAACACAAGAAAAGCATCAGAGAGAAGCAAGCGGAACTATGATGGGAAAGTGCGAAGCTCTATCCTGTATCCAGGCGATCGGGTCCTCGTCAGGAACCTGACACCTAGGGGGGGCACTGGGAAGCTCCGCAACCACTGGGAAGACGGTGTGCAGGTGGTAGTCCGTCGAATGGGTGAGGGAATCCCAGTATATGAGGTGAAGCCTGAGCAGGGAAGGGGACGATCGAGAGTCTTGCATCGTAACCTCTTGTTACCATGTGACGCCTTACCTTTAGAAGTGGACCGCCAGCCAACACCTAAAATAAAGAAAAGCCCACCAGTCATTTCCCCGGCAGGCACAGACATGGGGGAGGAGGATGAACAGGAAGAATATGGATTTTTCATTGAGCCCCAAACATGTCCTCCCACAAAATCAGCTGGTGCTCCTGCTGGAGAGAGAGATATGTTGCATGCTGACTTGCCAGTACATCGTGAGTCTGAAATACATGAGACTAACACTGACTCAGAGCTTGAGGGAACACATGAGATGGGTGAGCCTCAAAATCAGGACAATCTTGTGATACAAGGGAATGATTGTCATAACAATGATGAACAGTCAGTTGAGATGCCTGAGGAGGAGGAGTTGCCACCCCCCCCACACTCAACACATAGTAAAGGGACTGAGGAGGAAAGGCCAAGGGACCAGCGGCCAAGCAGAGAAAGAAGGACCCCAAAAATGTTCACCTATGACCAACTTGGAACTCCATCCTGCTATGGTACAGCACAGGCAAACGAGGTGTTTTACCAGTATCAGCCCAGATTATATGCACAAGTTCAGCCAGTGACAATGTGGGCAAACCCATTCCAACCTTACCAACCTCTACTTATGCAAGGATATTAGACACGTAGCAGATTTGTTCTGTGTAAAACTGATTGAGACTGGTCTATCTGAGAGAAGTGATTGTGATATTCACTGAGGTCAGAAATGGGCAGTACATCAATACTTGCCATCAGTGTCTACACAGTGTTTGCGTTAATATCACCCTCAAGATGTGATGTCGGGACGACATCTAATCTTGTGGGGGAGTGTGTAATATATTCATTTATAATGACATATGTTAAAAGACAAACAAAAATGAAGTTATAATGATCTCTGTGCCCCAGTAATAGAGTATACATGTGCCAAAAATTGAATTGACAATAATCTCTGTTTTCTACTAGTACGATCTACATGGGCCAGAATCGGTGATCGATTATTTTGGTCTGCACCTACATGCAGGAATGTCGCAGGGTTTTCCTCACTTTACTAAAAGCTCTGAATGAGGAAACACAGTATCACTCGTGTGATTATTTATCCCTCTTTTCCAGAGTGTAACATAAACTCCAGAATGAACGTGTCAGAGGAGGTGGAGGTGGAGGAGGAGGGGGTCTCCACCTCTGAGGTCACTCTGATCAGAGATAAGAGGTAAGACAGACACTGTCTCTGACTCTTTATGACCGTTCACCATCATAAATTCCTCTTCTTGTGTTTACGCTGAAGCCCGGTAAGGCAGCAGACTCCAGACTCACCTGTGCTCACCTGTGTGTCCCTGAGGAGTGATTTCTCTATGTTTGAACCCACTGACTTCAAGGATGGAAGCCGGTCTGTTGAGCAAAGGTAAGCAGGGCAATACAACACACACAGACACAGTTTTATAAAGAAGAATAGATTTATATAATTTCCATTTAATATTTTCTATTTCTGGCCTTCAACAGACTTCATGATCAATAATCACTCCCATTTTATTTAGGTTTATTCATCTTTCTTTGTTCTGTGTGGCAGCTCAGTGAACCAGGAGCAAACCAGCTGTGCGTCTGAAGATGAGACTCTTTGGTTCAAGGATGCAGAGCCGAAGTGAGAATTATAAGAACTAGTATATGATTGTATGAATCCACTGACCTGCAGCTGGCCAGGCTCAACCTTTCTACCTGCTGTCCTTCATCCTTCATCTCTTTCTGCCTCTTTACCTGAAGTGTCCCACTCAGTGTTTGCACCTTTGACTTTAGCCTAGAGGAAGATTTTAATGTATGAACAAGGTCGTTGAAAACCAGCTGGTCCTAAATACCATCTCAGAGCTGTGTGACGTCATGCAAAATACCATGGCTGTCATTTACCCACCGAGTAATACTTCATGTTTCGCATTGATTGAATGTAACTAAGTACATTTACTCAAGAACTGAACTTGTGAATGTACATTTATTTGATATCTTTAGTTACTTTGCAGATATCAGAGCCAAACTAAAGCTATTTATTTTGCGTGCAATCGGATGTAAAACAAATAAATAACTAAAATGCTGAATATCAGATCCAATTAGGGCTTTCAAAAGAACTGAATTACTTTGGGGTATTTTCTACAACGCTGATGTCCTTTATGATAAAGATTATTTACTGGTACATGATCTTGTGAATGTACTTTACTGCACTGCCAATATGTGTGTCCTTGTACTGTTTTCCTCTTTGTATACAGAAGTGAAGGATTATAATCTGTGTGTGTGTGTGTGTGTGTGTGCGTGCGTGTGTGTGTGTGTGTGACCTCATGCCTTCTAGGTGTCGAGCTCACAGGTGGAGGTCAAAGGTTGTCAGTAACCGACCGGCCCGGCGGCTTCACACGAACCTGGACTCCACTTTCACGGTGTGTAACATTTTACCGCATCATGAGCAAAACTTATATTCAGTGTTCTAAAAATAAAATGTATCCTGGATTTTCATTTTTCCACTCACTTAAAGCCCCTTAACTTCTTCCCTCTGGAAAGTTCAGAACATTCAAACCTGTTTGATTACAGTTGAAGAGAACAATGGTCTTTTACTGTTCATGCACTGGCTGAGCTCCAAGTGGCTTCACTGTCATTGACGGGATTTTCATTGTGTCACATTAGGAAGCAGCCTTATCGAGTCTCCATCAGCTGAAAAACATCAGCAGGTGTTTGAGGTCAAAGAAACACTTCCTGTTCAACCTGTTGAAGATCACGTGATGAACAAAGGACAGTTAAATCAGGTTCCTATCCAACCCCCCCGTTCCCTAAATACACCTGTATATTTATAGAGATGAGTTCACAGGTTGTCATTTGGGGTGTCGCGATTTTCCGATATTGACATAAACCATGAAATTAATTAACTACCGTTATTGTTGAGATTCTCAGGACTTACCAAACCAAAATACCAAACCTTTTAATTGAGACTCAACTGTACATTATCTTACTAATTTTTCCTTTGTCTTTACTGTTCTAGCTGCTTGAAGAGAACATTGTGACTTTTGTGAGGAACGAGCTGAAGAAGTTCAAGAAAGTTCTTGGTCCAGAAAGCTCAAAGAAGCTGACAGAAGAGGAGGAAGGTGTGGGAGGTGACGAAGATGAGCAGAGCAGCAGCCGCAGCAGAGATGCATTTCTGAAGATCACACTGAACTTTCTGAGGAGGATGAAGAGAGAGCAGCTGGCTGACTGTCTGCAGAGCAGCAAGATGCTTTTAAGATTTAATTTCTGAGTTGATGAGGCTCTAGTGATGAGCAGAACAAGAGCATTAAGAACTGTATGCATTTGTCAGAAGGTATTTTATTTCACATATTTATCTCATCGTCCATTGACTGACATTATCTGTGGTTGCAGAAACTCACGCTGCGACTTGTCAACGTAAACTCAATTCAAACCTGAAGAAAGAAGTTTCGGTGTTTGTTCGAGGGGATTGCGGAGGCAGGAAACCCAACAAATCTGAACCGGATCTATACGGAGCTCTTCATCACTCCAGAAGAGAGTAGAGAAGACGATGACCATGAGGTCAGACAGATAGAAGCAGCATCACAAAAACCGGCAACTTCAGAAACCACAATCAGATGTGAGGATCTATTCAAACCTTTACCTGACAGAGATGAACCAGCCAGAACTCTGGTGACAAAGGGAGTGGCTGGCATCAGGAAAACAGTCTTAAAGGAGAACTTCGGTTGATTTCAACATGCAGCTTTATTGCTCAAGCTACCCTTGACTTGCCAGTACCGAAAACGCGAACACTTTTAGTCCACCCCTTACAGGGCTCCTTGAACGGAGAGTTAGCATTGACAGCTAACAACATGGGGTCACGTCTTTACACTGTGTTTTAAGCATCTTAACATGCTCCAAATATCACCCCAAAAAGATATGCAACATCAGCAGACACCTTACAACACAGCACTGTAGCGTGTATGGCTCAAAATGAATAAAGAAAGTGGTTAAAACAGTGTGTTTGAAAAGGCTGTTCTTTGCTGGCTTCTGCTCTTAACGCCAACCCCTCTCACCTAAGAGAGCTGGACCTGAGCTTCAATCATCCAGGAGAGTCAGGAGTAAAGCTGCTGTCCACTGGACTCAACAATCTACACTGGAGGCTGGACAATCTCAAGTAAAGTAGATTATTGTACGGATGCGCTAAAAGAAGAGAACATGGTCAGACGAGCCAGTGGGTAAAATGAGCCACTCCTCTGTATCTAGGTAACCATAAATAAATGTAGTCATTTGACTGCTAATTCAGGAAGGCAGCATTACATTACTCACTCGATGATGGACTGATACAAATGCAGAGATTGGTAGTAAGTCAGAGCAACAGTGAGTACTGTCATGCCAAGTAAAAACAGAATGAAAATTGTATGAAATTGTGTTGTTCTTTGAGGTCAGATTGTTTATTCAATCATGAAAACAAGAGCACTTGTTTATTTAGGGATAAAAGTAATCCGTCAATGAAGATCTTTCTTTGTTTTGTCATAAAAAGGTTTTTTTCGATGGCTGTTCACCACTAGAGGGCTCCCCTGCTTATTTTATCCATTGTTTTAATACCATCATAATTAGATAACTTTTTTTCATTTCCATGGGTAAACAACAACCTGAGGTCCGTTTCACAAAGCAGGTTTAGTGAAAACTCTGAGTCTGTTAACCCTGAAATGAGGGAAACTCTGAGTTTTCCGTTTCACAAAGGGAGGTAACTCAAACCAGAGAAAGAGGGGTAACTCTAGCCTGTTTCACAGAGAGAGGTAACTTAAGCTTTCGGTCAGTTACCATGGTAACATACGCTTTGAAACTAACCTGGTCGGGACCAGGTTTTTCTAAGCAAACCTCGAGTTTCACTCTGTCTCCGAACTCTTTCAGCCACACACGGTATTTGATTTCCTCATTCATTCAGTCAGCGGGCGAGTTTTGGCGTAATAGAGTTCTGTGTCTGTTTTTTTGAGAAAATCATTGCAAAAATCAGTCAGTAGTCCTACATTAGAAGTTAGGCTATATAGGTGGCGACAATGTTCATGGCATGACATCTTATAATGATCCCGTGGATGAAGGTGCAGCATTACTGCGCAAAGAATTAAATATTCGTCGGGAGATGATTATCAGACTGCGCACAGATGTACTTGTATTCCCAGACAGTTATCTTTTTGAGCTACCGTTTCACGTCACAGTCTATCATTTACATACACAACCTAATCCGTCCTTACATTTCCAACATTTCTCACCGAAAGTCATGCTCTCACATCCCAGCAGATATTGTGTGTTGCGCTGCGTTTTTTTTTTTTTTTTTTTTTTT
>CAEMYA010001515.1:0-24626 GCA_903131615.1 Diplodus sargus
TTAACAAACTGCTGCTGAGAGAAATCGTTCTTGTGAGCATAAAAAAGTCTTAAATCTTTGAGTTCAACTCGAGAATAATGTGTTTAGTGTTGTGTTTATATTTGTGTTGAGTGTAGAAGACTGAACAGTCACACTGTCCTCAGTTTTATGGCCTGTTGCAGCAGCTGTATAGGACAAAGTCCACACAAATGATCCATTGAAACTCATTTATTAGTTTGATACTGAAGATGTGTCATGTTTGATTGTACCACAGCAGGTACATGCACACATTGGGCCCAAGGAGTGATTGAGCCCCTTTTTGCCTCCTAATAAAAACAGCGTAAAAACGTCCAGCCTATTGCGCTGTATAGTAGAGAAGTCTGGGGTCCACTCAGTCATCAGAGCTTTGGCAATATTGTTGTTGAAACTTTCATGCCAATAAAGCCCCTTAGAATTGAAAAAGATTCAGAGAGAGAAGCTGCTGCCCCACACACAAAGATGAGACGCTAACAAGTCGCCTTCCACTTATTCAACGTGCTTAAATATGAGTCTTATTTCAGAAAAGCGCCCATTTGTCCTTGTTAAACTGACTGCTTGTTAATGAGAATAATCTGACAGCTGTCTGTGTCGCTGTTTATCTAAACTTCTTCCAGATATTGAGTTCACTGTGACTTTGCTGTTGTAAACATTGTTGTTCCTACTAACAGTCACAGTTGTTTCTTGGAACTGTCACACTTTTAGATGTGTAGCCTGTATTTCTAGTTTGCACTTTCTCTCCCATGATTTTTTTCTTTTTGTTATGCAAGCTGTTAATGTGTAACCTTGGAAAGTTGGAAAAGTGGTGTAGCTTCTTGTCTAGCTAATATAGGTCTAAGGCTACATTAGCTGTGTGTGTGTTTGTGTGTAACCAAGCAGTGATGACACTGTACCATTGTATATGCCGGCTTGCTGTAGGGTTGCCTTAGTAGTAGTTGTAGTGACATGAATGCTTCTGCAGAGATTCTAATGTGGCTGTTTACTGTCATGGCAAGTTCAGATTGCTGGAACACGTCACAGACGTGATGTTGTGTTGCTCCTCCATGGCCACGTTCTACAAACTATGTCAACGTAAGTCATCTGTGTCTTCATCTCATCTAAATGGTCAAGCGAGCTGAAATTCCGCCACACTCTGCAGATAGATGAAGACGTTTGGTTCTTGTACAGAGAATCAGCAGGACTGAAGGTTCAGCTTCCTGTCCGTCAGTCTGAGGCTGCTTCATGCTCACACAAACTGGACCAGCAGCTCTGAAAGTATGAGGAAACTGAAGCTCCTCCTCTTTCCTCAGAATTGATCTGTGGTGGTCTGACTTCATTCCAGAGAGCTGCTTAAACAAACTCTGGAGCTCAACTCTTAACTGACAACAGCTGACGGGTCAACAACAGTCTGTCGCCCAGAGAGTCACCAGACTCCCTTAACAAATGTCTCAGTTTAGTGAGTTGTTGAGTTAAGAGAGTCTTCAGATATGAACACATGGTGCAGTAAACTTAAATAACATTTAACAGGGAATGAAGGAATTTATTTTGGCCAGAGGACGATTCACATTCACATCTAGTGTTCAGACTGAATAAGCATTTACAACAAAGGGAATATTGATCATCCATTCGTCCATTTTTCATCTGAATGCCTCACACACACACACACACACACACACACACACACACACACACACACACACACACACGTCCGTGTGAGATATGAAAGATAATATCCACAAATGCACCAAAACAAGACTTGTTGGACCTGTTTGTTCAGATTCCAGCAGCTGCTTCACTGGAAACAGCTGAAAGTGAAAGTCCAGTTCAGTCCTGGTGTCAGTGGACAGTCAGCAGCAGCAAAGTGACGACTGGCTGTGAACTGATGTCCTCCATGTGTTTCTGAAGTGAAGCTCAGTAAAGAGGACTTTGTGCTTGTTGTAGCTGTGACAGGAAGATGAAGATGTTTGTGGTGTTTGTGATCCTCGTGCACGGTAAGATAACCTTCCGCCCTCTGATCTGATCGTCACCTCGGTCCAACATCATGTCTTTAATGTGGATCTGTGTCATCTTCACTTCATCAGTGTGTTTCAGCTGCAGGACCATGTTTTCTTCACAGAAACACATGAAGAACAGATTAAAGGCAGCAGATGTTCACTGTGTCTTTAAACCCTGATGAATGAACACTCAGTACAAATATAAATGCAGGATTTATTGCACAGGTGTTGTTTGGACTGCTCACAATCAAAGGACGTTCTAAGATGTTTCATCTCACAACACAATGAAAGAGACATGTTGGCTGCAGGAATGTCCAGCAGAGCTGTTCCCGTCAGCTGAAGGGAATCAGACTGCACATTTCAGAGTGGCCTTTTATTGTGACCAGTCCAAAGACCACCTGTGTAATAACCTGCTGTTTAATGCCAAACCTGTCAGGTGGGTGGATGATCTTGGCAGAGAAGACGAGCTCACTAACACACATTTTAACAAACTGCTGCTGAGAGAAATCGTTCTTGTGAGCATGAAAAAGTCTTAAATCTTTGAGAATAATGTGTTTAGTGTTGATATTTGTGTTGAGTGTAGAAGACTGTGCAGTAACACTGTCCTCAGTTTTATGGCCTGTTGCAGCAACTGTACAGGACAAAGTCCACACAAATGATCCATTGAAACTCATTTATTAGTTTGATACTGAAGGTGTGTCATGTTTGATTGTACCACAGCAGGCACATGCACACATTGGGCCCCTTTTTGCCTCCTCATAAAAAATGCTCTTTTTGTGTGTTTTATTAATGAATAAATACATTTCTGTTGTGCATAGGGATGTAAAAAAAAAAACGACGGTGTAAAAACGTCCAGTCCATTGCGCTGTATAGTAGAGAAGTCTGGGGTCCACTCAGTCATCAGAGCTTTGGCAATATTGCTGTTGAAACTTTCATGCCAATAAAGTCCCTTAGAATTGAAAAAGATTGAGAGAGAGAAGCTGATGCCTCATCAAGAACTCCACCACACACATAGATGAGACGCTAACAAGTCGCCTTCCACTTATTCAACGTGCTTCAATATGAGTCTTATTTCAGAAAAGCACCCATTTGTCCTTGTTAAGCTGACTGCTTGTTAATGAGAGTAAAGAATAATCTGACAGCTGTTTATCTGCCACAAATCTTACATTTCTGCCAGATATGAACTTTACTCTAACCTTTCTGTTGTAAACATTGCTGTTCCTACTAACAGTCACAGTTGTTTCTTGGAACTGTCACAGTTTTAGATGTGTAGTCTGTATTTATAGTTTGCACTTTCTCTCCCATGATTTTCTTTTTGTTATGCAAGCTGTTAATGTGTAACCTTGGAAAGTTGGAAAAGTGGTCCAGCTTATTGTCTCACTAATATAGGCCTAAGGCTACTTTAGCTGTGTGTGTGTGTGTGTGTGTAACCAAGCAGTGATGACACTGTACCATTGTATATGCTGGCTTGCTGTAGGGTTGCTTTAGTAGTTGTTGCAGTTACATGAATGCTTCTGCAAAGGCTATAAAGTGACTATTTCAGCGTAAGTCATATGTGTCTCTGAGTCTTCTTCATCTCATCTAAATGGTCATACGAGCTTAAATTCCACCACACTCTGCAGATAGATGAAGACGTTTGGTTCTTGTACAGAGAATCAGCAGGACTGAAGGTTCAGCTTCCTGTCTATCAGTCTGAGGCTGCTTCATGCTCACACAAACTGGACCAACAGCTCTGAAAGTATGAGGAAACTGAAGCTCCTCCTCTTTCCTCAGAAGTGATCTGTGGAGGTCTGGACTTCATTCCAGAGAGCTGCTTTAACAAACTCTGGAGCTCAACTCTGAACTGACAACAGCCGACGGGTCAACAACAGTCTGTCGCCCAGAGAGTCACCAGACTCCCTTAACAAATGTCTCAGTTTAGTGAGTTGTTGAGTGAAGAGAGTCTTCAGATATGAACACATGGTGCAGTAAACTTAAATAATATTAAACAGGGAATGAAGGAATTTATTTTGGTCAGAGGACGTAAATGATCCACATCTAGTGATCAGACTGAATAAGCATTTACATCAAACAGAATATTGATCATCCATTAGTCAATTAGTCAAAACACACACACACACACACACACACACACACAGGTCTTGATCACAAACATGTTGGACCTGTTTGTTCAGATTCCAGCAGCTGCTTCACTGGAAACAGCTCAAAGTGAAAGTGCAGTTCAGTCCTGGTGTCAGTGGACGGTCAGCAGCAGCAAAGTGACGACTGGCTGTGAACTGATGTCCTCCATGTGCTTCTGAAGTGAAGCTCAGTAAAGAGGACTTTGTGCTTGTTGTAGCTGTGACAGGAAGATGAAGATGTTTGTGGTGTTTGTGATCCTCGTGCACAGTAAGATAACCTTTCTCCTGTGACAACCCTGTCTGCCTGTTGCCTTGTTTGTATGGCAGAGGGTCATCAGTAGAGTGGCAGCTCCTGAGTTGAACTTTTTAAAGCCCTCTTAGGTTCAGTTGCTGGTTCTTTCCTCTCTGACACATCCTCTCAGCTTTGTGTTGCTGTTTTGGTTTGTGTTGCTGAATCATACAACACTGCACATACACATTTGTTCACTCATGCACACCCCTACACTACTGAACATACTGATTTTACATCCCACTGTTAGTTATTGTTTCCTCTTATATTATTATTTATACAAATTAATCATTTGTTAATTGACTTTGTTGTATGCATCTCTCTTTTTTTGTCATGGCTGGGTGGCCCGGTTTGTGACACTCCCTCTCATCTGATTGTCACCTCAATCCAACGTCATGTCTTTAATGTGAATCTGTCGTAAGGCTGCTGTCATTGACCCTCTCTGTCTGTGTGACCTCACAGTTTCCCAGCATGCCTCAGCTGTGGAGGTGGATAAGAGGGACCCATTTGTCCAGCTGCCCTGTGATTTTGCTGTTGGTGGACGGGACGAGCCCTCAGTGGTGTGGAGCCGCTACGATCTCAATCCTTCAACCGTCCACCAGCATCAGCAGCAAGGTGACGAACTTAAAGACCAAAACCAGCTTTACAGCGGCCGAACATCCATGAAGACTGACGCTCTGGAAACTGGAGACCTCAGCCTCAATCTGACAAAACTCCACCTCTCTGACAGCGGCTCCTACACCTGCACCGTCAGATGGTTCAGTAGGGGGATAAAGAAAGAACTGAGAGTGACGGACGTACAGCTGCAGGTCAAAGGTCAGTAACTAACCCTAAAACCTCCTGTAGATACAGATCAGAGGTCAGAGGCCAGAGGTCAGAGGACATGTTTGTAGTTCCCACAGAACGATTCCCATCCTGGGCCACAGCTCTTCTGGTTCTCCTGGCTGTTGGACTTCTTGTTTCTGGAGCTCTTTCAGTCCATTTTAATCAGTATTTCATGTCAGGTATGTCAGTACTACTACACTACCCATCATGCAACTGGGCATCATCTTTACTCTGGTAGCTCCCTGACTGTTGAGGGTTAGGGACAGACTGTCAACAGTGAGGTCTGGGATTATAAGAGAAGGATGAGACAGTGAGGTCTGATGTTCAGTGAAGTAAAATATATTGTCTGGTTATCTCATTGGCAGAATATCATTGCTACATCATGTTGGGGTGATTGCTTTTAGGCATCTTGAGCTAATTTGTTTTGTAATTTGTAAGTAATTTCAAAGACGCTGCTTGCTGAGACATTTCCCCACTGACAGAGGAGATCAACATTAGATTATTGTGATTTAAACATTTAGAGGATGATTCAGTGAGTTAGTGATGAGGAAGGTGACAGTCACAGTGTTATAAACTCAGCTATCAGTCTGGTTTTCTGCACTACGTCCCTGACTGACCACATTAACTAGGCTGGTAGTAGGGTTGCCAACTCCCTGGAAAATAAATAAGGGACAAATTATGCACATCACATCTATCTATGATGCCCTAGATGCTGTTTTACGTCAAACAGTCCACCATGGGCTACAGAAAAAGTGCGCCAGCAGACATTATCTACACTTTTTCCAGCCACGTTTTCTTTTTCTCATTCGAGTCTGTATTTTTGCAGCCTTTTCTCTTTTTTTTTATCGGGGGAGTAACGTTGCTGCTCGTGGTGGAAGGCGTACTGTCTGCAGTGTTCTGTGAACCTGTGTCGTTGTGAGCCATGCTGGATTGTTTTGCCTTTTGCCGCAGCTTCTTGTCTTCTGGTATCTTCTTGCAAGCAACAGTACCTCGACCAATGAGAAGAGCCGGATTCTGCATTGTTGTTCTCGTGTGTGAGTGTGCTGTCAGCTCATTGGTCACAGAGCAGGAGAGGGCTGGCAATAAGATTACCGTATATTTTCATATAAAACGCCCTGTCATTCATTAAGTCTATTAACATTTTAAAGACCATTTTGATTCTCACGGAAATGCGGGACAAAGTGCGCCCCTTTTAAGCTCAATACGGGACTCATAACTTTGTTTCTAAACACGGGACGATTCCGTTTTTCAAGGGACGGTTGGCAACCCTAGCTGGTAGAGTCCATACAGCACTGACTGTATCACTAGCAGACTCTCTGGTCACCTGTGACCTGCAGAGTGCGGCATCCCTCGTGTCAAAGCTTCTCAAACACTTGTCTATGTTGCTGGATACAACAGCAGAGCCGGCGAGACTGAGCTAAAGCTAAGGCTAGCAGGCTAATGCTATCTACTGTGCCCGTATTTCTAACTGACAGAAGCTGCTCCAACTCACAGACATGTCTCTCTATTAAAAACACCAGAGACATGAAATAAGGCTGCTGTCATTGACCCTCTCTGTCTGTGTGACCTCACAGTTTCCCAGCATGCCTCAGCTGTGGAGGTGTATGACTGGGACCCGTTTGTCCAGCTGCCCTGTGACTTTCCCACTGATGGACTGGAGGAGCCCTCAGTGGTGTGGAGCCGCTACGATCTGGATCCTTCAACCGTCCACCAGCATCAGCAGGAAGGTGACGAACTTAAAGACCAAAACCAGCTTTACAGTGGCCGAACATCCATGAAGACTGATGCTCTGGAAACTGGAGACCTCAGCCTCCATCTGACAAAACACCACCTCTCTGACAGCGGCTCCTACACCTGCACTGTCAGAGGGTTCAGTAGGGGGATAGAGAAAGAACTGAAAGTGATGGATGTACAGCTGCAGGTCAAAGGTCAGCAACTAACCCTAAAACCTCCTGTAGATACTGATCAGAGGTCAGAGGTCAGAGGTCATGTTCTTTATCTTTCTGGTTCCCACAGAACGATTCCCATCCTGGGCCAAAGCTCTCCTGGTTCTCCTGGTTCTTGGACTTCTTGTTGGAGCTCTTTTAGTACATTTTAGGCAGTATTTCATGTCAGGTATGTGACTACTACTACACTACCCATCATGCGTCTGGGCAGCATCTTTACTCTGGCAGCTCCCTGACTGTGGAGGCAGACTGTCAACAGTGAGATCTGAGATTATAAGAGAAGGATGAGACAGTGAGGTCTGGGATTATAAAAGACGGATGAGAAAGTGAGGTCTGGGATTATAAGAGAAGGATGAGACAGTGAGGTCTGGGATTATAAAATGATGAGACAGTGAGGTCTGGGATTATAAAAGAATGATGAAACAGTGAGGTCTGGGATTATAAGAGAAGGATGAGACAGTGAGGTGTGGGATTATAAAAGTAGGATGAGACAGTGAGGTGTGGGATTATAAAAGAAGGATGAGACAGTGAGGTCCTGTTACCATCACAGTTCCTGCTGTTGTCTGTAAAGCTAATGTGTTGTTTTTTTGATTGTGTTTTTTATAATTTATTTATAATTTCTTGAATTTTTAATTAAGTATTGTTGAAATTCAAAATCCTCTCGGTCTGTCTGTCTCTCTTCTTGTGGTTTGTTGTCCTCTCAGTCTACCAGGTGGAGGTGGATTCAGGGGCGGAGTCTGTCCAGCTGCCCTGCAAAACCATAGTTCACCTGCCTGAAGACGTTAAAGTGATCTGGAGGGACAGAGAGGACAGGGAGGTCCATGTGTATCAGAACGGTTCTGACCAGCCTGAAGAACAGTACAGTAATTACAGAGGTCGAACAAAGATGAAGAAAAAGCTGCTGAAAACCAGAGACATCAGTCTGACCCTGAAATACCCCAGAGAAAGAGACAGAAACACCTACACCTGCACCGTCTACAACAGGGAGGGATGCAACCTGATGGAGAAACAAGTTAAGCTGTGGGTCAAAGGTCAGTATTGTAGATACAGATCAGTACTGGGGATACAGGATCTTTCTCTCTCTTGAGTGAATGGCGGAGATGGTGGAGCATGCTGAGTGGTGTATTGAGTTTTTCTTCATCTGTTCAAATCTCGTTTCTGTCTTTCTTTCTTTAATGTATTGGTCAGTGTAGCTTTGTTGTTGAGTGTTGGTGGTATTTTGTTTTTTTAGGGTGATTTTATGAATTTGCCGGTCAGGCTTTGTCTGGCTGGTTGGCACCTCACAAACAATGTTGGTCGGCTGTGTTGATCTCTCCCGGTTGTCACAGTGACGAGGCATCAAGGTGCATGCCGGGTCTTCATACACCGTGGAGGAGGTTTCCTTAGTTGTGGGAGTGGTGGTCAGATTTGAAAGCATCAAATCAGCCTCTCGTATGAACAACGCCATGGTTATTTTCTTGGAAGGAGTGAGGAAAGAGGAGCAGGTGGATGAATGTAGAGTTATTGTGAGAGACACTTTCACTCCAGTGTTTCCACCGGTGAGTCCTGCAAAGAATGATGTGGTTTTTATAACTTCAGCGATCATGAAATGTTTTGGGTGTGGGGCTGAGGGGCACCTAAACCCGAGGCCAGACAGTAGGCTGGTGGTTTGGGCTTGGATCGGCCGGCAGAGGAGGCCGATGGTGGGGTGGTGGTATATCAAACTGAGGAGGAGCATCCAGGTGAGACATGCTCATCTGTTGCATCACAGGATGCAGATAAAACAGGGCAAGATGGATTAAACATGCAGGAAAAAAACAAAGGAGGGTCAGACTGAAATAGGAATGATTGATAATTCAGTGACGAAGATACAAATGGAAGAAGAGAAAGGAAGAAAGGGTGCAGTGATGGTGACAGTGTTTTAAATAACCTGTTGATGGAGGACATATGTAATGACACAGGTCTCACAGTAAAAATGAATAAATGGAAAAAAAAGGGGTGATAAAAAGATTCAGAGCGAGGCTAAAAGAAGGAGGATGTTACAAACTATCTCTGATGATGAGGATGAGGAAGAGCTGACTGCCTCTCAGGCAGCACAAATTGCATCCTACTCTGTAGAATACATGAAACAGTTTCTAGCACAAACTAAAGTTTGGAGGTGTGTTTGTTTGCAACATTTTTCCCTTATCTCACTGGTTTAATTAGATCTGTGGCTTGGTTCAGAAGACAAGACGCTTTTGATATACTGGAGGTGCACAGGCTAAAAAAACTGTGGACCAAAGCCAAATCTATTTGTTATAGTGTTGTTGTTGATGATGATGGTGATGATGATGATGAGAATAATTATGACGATGTTTAAATGTATCCTCTCTTTAATTGTTTTCTGTCTCTCTGTTAGAGCCGCAGATTTCAATCATACCATGGCAGACATTAATATTGGGATATATATTGGGTAACTGTTTGGGTTTAAAAAACCCGGATGTGGTGTTTATCCAGGAAACCCACAGTGACAGTCAATGAGGGGGACTGGAAGAGGGAGTGGCCATGCGAGGTGTTCCTCAGCCACAATCAGTCTAAATGTGCAGGGGGGGGGGATCCTCTTCTCTAGAGCTTTTAGTCCTCGCTCAGTGGAGGTGCTAGACATTAGTGCTGGGCGGTATGACGAAAAATGTATATCACGGTATTTTTCAAAATTCCTACAGTTTCACGGTATATGACGCTAATTTTTTTTTCATGCATAATCAGGTTCACAGTATTTTCTACTGTTTGAGAGAGGAATTATTAGCCCATTTTAGATAGAAACCAGTCTCTCATTCCTTCTTTCCCAAAAAGCGCCACTGGGGTCGGTGTAAACATGTGACGTGACGCAAAGCACGAACAGTGACGTACAACATATGTATCAGTAGAAATGTGGCGACACTTGATATATTTATTTAATTATAGAGCCGTGGCCCATATTCTCGCCTCCTCTTCAGTCAAACACACGCCGATGTTAACACTAGAACGGTCGGAATTCCGACACTACTAGAACGGCCAAGCGGTCATTTTGACCGCTAGATTTTAAGCTCTATAATCCCTTATGTAAACACCCAAATGAGTGATGAATGCATTCATTGTGTCATGATATTTTTAGAAAAACGAAATAACACCAAAATGTACATTTTAACGGGTTTAATTATACATTTATCAATATTCATATCGTGATAAATAGTAAACTGTAATTATTGCATATATTTACACACGATTTTGACAGGGGAATCTCAGAATAGGAAATGTAATAATTAAAAGTGACTTATTTGATTACTGAATAATTTATTTAATACTTAATAATATATAATTAAAAAAAAAACAATCTAAAAAGCTGGAAAACGAGCTGCTCTAATATAAAAAAAGAGCCGTTTTGATCACCGGTCACAGTTCCCAGAGATTACCTCCGCGCTCCTCGCACAGTTACGAGCTTGTGGCATTTCAAGTGTCCGACGTTCGGTTCTGTTTGGAGTTATTTCAGACCGCACTGCCTCCGGTTCTGTGTCCATGTCTGCTGCTGCTGCTGCTGCTGCTGTGGTTGGTTTCGCTGCTGCCCACCTTGTGCCGCCCGTCACGGCCGCTCTCCCCTTCATGTATTATGCCTCGCACAGTTACGAGCTTGTGGCATTTCAAGTGTCCGACGTTCGGTTCTGTTTGCAGCTCTTTCGGACCGGCACTGCCTCCGGTTCTGTGTCCGTGCCTGCTGCTGCTGCGGTTGCTTCTGCTGCTGCCTTGCGTCGCGGCCGCTTTCCCCTCCATGTATTCTACCCTCTGCTCCTCTGCATGATTTTCCTCCGTGTTCTCCTGCTGCTGTTGCCCCTTGAATATGATGCGGGCGTTGATCCCAGCCAGGTCGAGGGTCTTATAGAAGACCGCCGCTGGCCATCTTCGCGTACCGGCTTTGACGGCGTAAGCCTTCGCATCTGGTCCGGGACGTCCCCGCCGTACTTACGTGGTTTTTGTAAATCACAGACTCTGTTTTTTCATTCGCCTGACTAAAGGTGTTCACAGCTGTGTGTACGGTGCTCAGGATTCAGACATTCTTCCTCCCTGGTACAGTGTACAGTCACAGCACTTCAGCACGGCTGCTTGAACAGCTTCGTTTGCTGTTTCACGGAGGGGGAACACCCGTTTTTGTTTGCCCATGGTGATAGCCAGGTTATATAACACATCTATATAATAATCATCTCACAAGTAAATTCACAAAGAAGCGCAGCTGTAGACCGCTAACAAAGTTACAGACAAGAGAGATAAAGAGAGCCACAAACCGTGAAAAAATAAAAAATAAAAAAAAATTATTAATTAAAATTAAACAATGAAAGCTGCAAAATGATATGCTGTCAATATGACCGCTATGGTCCGAGAAGGTATAACCTATCATATTTTCTTTGTCTTTTGCGTAATTTATATAAAAACTTTTTAAAATCAAAATTCAATTACGTTTAGGAAAAGTCATGGAAGGGCAGCACTGCATTTTTTCATTCAATAAAGTTATTGCCCATATAAATTTGAAAAGGGTCAAAATGACCGTCTTGGCCTTTCTAGTGTTAAACCCCCGCTAGTAATGAAAGCGTGCGGCCGAGCGCACCACCCCCTCCGTTAGCTGCCTCAAGCAACAGACAGCTAACAGGAAGCAGGTGGAATTTTTCTTCAAAATAAAAGCTTTACATTGCAACCCATTGGAGTTTAGAACTGGGTTCTAAGCGGGGAGGGTTTCAATTTGAAAGTAGCGACCGTTCCTCGCTTGCCGCTATACAAGTGCCAAATAGTTACAGAGACGAGGAGACTCTGCATCTCCCGGATCTCAGCTGCTTTCCGGTTGCTCATCTTGACGTCCGAGGGTGAAGTCATGATCTGCAATGTCTATCCTGTCCATCTTCACTGTAACACAACACCACAGCACTACTGTTTACCCTTGCAGTCGCACCATACCTGTTTAGCAGCGCAACATTGAAAAGAGTCCAGTCTGAAACAGTTTCGCGCAGCACAGCATAGCGTTCCGAACGTTGTGTATTCAAATACAACGGTATGGCGGTATATTAAAAATTCATATCATAACGAAAATATACACCGGTATTCTGTGTGAACCGGTATACCGCCCAGCACTACTAGACATCATGTCTGGGCACATTTTAAGGGTGAACGCTCTCTATGAAAATGTAAAAGTTATTTTCATTTGTGTTTATGCTCCGGTTTTAAGTACTCAGAGGATGAACTTTTTAAATGATCTATGTGACGTTGTTTGTGACTGTGCTGATGATTATATATTCTTGGGTTTTGATTTTAACTGCACTGAGGATTATAAATTAGACAGGAATCATCTGGAGCCTCATCCTGCTTCCTCTGCTCGGCTTAGGCGTCTCATGGAGACTCATGAGCTGAAGGATGTGTGGAGAGGTTTTAACAGCAGGACCAAACAGTACACCTGGACCCACTGTAGAGACAATGCCCTGTCTCTGGCCCAGGCTGGACCGCTTTTACTGTTTTAAACATCATTTTAGAATTTTTAAAAGCTGTCACATCATCCCAGTTGGTGTGTCGGATAACTTTCTGGTTCAGTGTTGATTTTACCTGCGGAATGTGAAGACCTCCAACGCTTATTGGCATTTTAACACAGCTCTTTTATCAGATTGTGCTTTTAGAGAAGCTTTTACATTTTTATGGATTCTACACAGAGAAAAGAAAGCCTCATTCTCCTCGGTGCAGCAGTGGTGGGATATTGAGAAAACCCTGATTCAGCAATTTTGTAAACAGTATACTCGCAATGTCACCAAGCACAATACCAGATCCCTTCAGGACCTGGAGACTGAAGTACAGATGTTACTGGGCTGTTCAGGAGATCAGGGGAGTGTTGAAGTACTTAAAAGTAAAAAGGTTGCTTTAGCCAACCTGTTGGGTGTAACCGCACAGGGAGCTCTGGTCCGCTCAAGCTTCCTGAACACCTCTCTGATGGACACCCCCACACAGTTTTTTTTTTTTTTTTAACTTCAGATGAACTTGAAGGGCTGCAGTGAGAGGTACCATCGAGTTAGGCGACTGTTGTGGTCCTTCATGCTGTTGATCCAGGTGAGAGCCCGATGGTCAGTTTCCAGATCAAACTCACATCCCAGTAAGTAGTAACGCAGGCTCTCGAGTGCCCACTTGATGGCCAGGCCCTCTTTTACCACAGCAGAATACCTGGTCTCACGTGGCTGCAGCTTGCGGCTGAGCTACAAGATTGGGTGTATCTCTCCAGGGTCACCATGGGCCATCACAGCTCCATGGCTGTTTCACAGTCATCTGACCAGGCTACTGTGTTCCTCTGGTCATCGATGTCAAAGCTGTGAATGAGGCTGCAATGGTTACAAACTGAGGCACAAACTGCCTGTACCTGCCAATCAATCCGAGGAAGGGCCATACTTCCTTCTTGGTGCGGGGTCGAGGACAGTTCTGGATAGCTTCCACCTTATCCACCTGTGGACGTAAACTCAGACAAGAGCTAACGGGAGTGGTATTCCCCCGATGTCCTGCATCCGTAAAGCTGTCGGCATTTGCTGATGATGTGATGGTGGTTTTAAATACACAGAGGGAAATATGTGTTTTAGTGGAGAATGTGGGGCTTTTTAGCAGACTGTCTTCAGCTAAAGTGAATTAGTGAATCAAAAAAGTGAAGCTGTGTCAGTGAAAACAGACTGTCTGGGTGAGCTGGTTCTACTGGGAGTGTTGTGTTGCAAGACAGGTGGGATGAAGTATGTGGGAGTGTTTTTAGGGGAGGACAGAGAATGATGCACCTGGCCAGCAGGAGTGCTGCTTTCAGGCTCCAGTTCATTCAGAGGCTACTGTATGGACCGAAGGACCTGGTGTGGAGACTTCTGGCTCAGTTAGTCCTGCAGCTTGTCGGTGGTCTGGGACTACAGGATTAGGGATGGGAATCGAGAACCAGTTCCGACTCAGAACCAGTTCCAACTGAGCAATTCCATCGGAATTGTATGCCTCCGGCGTTATCAATTCTTCTTAACGATTCTCTCATTTCCCTGCCTGCACAAGGACATTTTGCGTCGCGGTACATTTGCGTCACACTCTCTGATGACTCAGACCTTCAACCGCGAGGCAGCATCACGGAGACAAAGAAGCAATCTATTCTGCTGTGTGTAATCAGTGCAATCAACCTGAATGCGAGAGGAAGCCAGCATCAATATCGCCGCTTCACAGCTAGCCACGAGACTGTGCTACTAACTGTGAAGTAGGGCTGGGCGATATTGGAAAAAACTTACATTGCGATTTTTTTTAACCCTGCGATATATATTGCGATGTGAAAAAATACAGGAATTTTCATCAGATGACCTGAATAGCACTTTATGTTATAATGCACTGCTGCTATCTTAACATGCACTGATCTCACCTCTTATTGTCAATGTTATGAGCAACGTTATAGCTTCTGTCTGTGTTTTAGAGAGATTCTCATTGTTATCTTTCATTGTTTGCTTTTATTGTGCTGGGACCAGAGTACAGTTCATTCGTGAATTGAATGACAAACAAAACTTTGAACCTTTTGAGCTCTCCATCATAAAATGGAACATTCTAGCTTCATAATTAGACTAAGTAACTAACAATGAGTGATAATTAGGTTATGTAACAACTGAAACCCTTTTTTTAAAATTTTGGACCACAGGGTCGGACGCCTGGAGATTATCAGCGACACATCTACAAAAATATACCTGCATATCAAAATGATAATCATATGAGCTCATTCATGCGTGCTTGCGCCCTCCCAGTACTCCCATTCACCACGCTAGCTTACTTTCATTTGTAAAACTTGCGTCTGTCCCTCGGGTGCGGGTCAGGCGTCAGTATCAATTTATAGGCTCGGGTGCCATATGTAATCCAGTCAGAAAACGGGTCGGATGCAGTTTCAAGTATGGCGGATACGAGCGAGTGCGAGCTTGCACAGACCAGTGCAGGACTCTGCTGTGTGGTACCGACGTAAATACAAATTAGTTGTGTTACCTCTCGTTGTGGCACAGAACATGTGTTTGGTCAATATCATCCTTCTTGTAGCCGAAATAAGTCCAGATAACCGACGTTGCTTTTTTTCTTTTTGGCTGGTCTGCTTCCGCACACTGATTAAGAACTAATGTGATTGGTGGATCGCTGCGCATACAGAGTCTGCATGCACAGTGTGCGTCAGGTTCCTTTGAAATTAGATTAATTTATTTGCGTCTGTAGTTTCTGGGCTCTCGTCTTCAGAGGTGTTGGTGTGTAGTTCGATGATAGAAGAATTCTGCGGAGGCAAGGCTTTGTGGCTGATAGAGAAATCTTTATTGAAACAGAATCTAGAGCCTTGAGTCCGGATCAGAAGTGGCCGCTTTCTGATATTATCCAATCTATGGGAAAAGCTATGCCAAAATGCTTTGCCCTCTCCTCTATCTAAACTCCTGACAACCTCTGCTCTCAGGAGCCCTAAAAAAATGCCACCCCCCGTTCTTCCTGTGAGGGCCTTTTTATCCTTCCTTCCCCAGGGCACCCCCTTCTTCTGATTGGTTCCCTTGCCGAATTATGCAATGGGTTCAAAGAGGAGTTTGACCTGTGTAAGGCATCACTCACTATTTGGCATGTAGGTCAAACTTAGCTAAGCACTTTATTGTCTGCTAGCCTTTGACTCCTTACAGTTGGAAGCTTCCTCCAGGACTGTCACTCACACAATGAAAATCTATGAGTCATGATTGAATCCAAGCTAAGTAAATCAGAATCTGTTGTCCTCCAGATACCTCACGTACTACATCGCAGGCTCTGCGATGTGACTATTGCACACACATACATTGCGATGGCGATGCACAAACGATATATTGCCCAGCTCTACTGTGAAGGCTGCACACCTGAACATTGGCTCCATGGACTCACCTTTCCCCCGATCAGCTGTTAGCCCCACCATCAGTACATCAAACCGATGTACTCAATACTCTGTGGGCTGTCCGTCGTTACTCCGCTGGTCCTCCCTCCACCGCAACCTCGGAGTTATTCACCGCCGGGCTCCTTTGTCGCTCTCCTCTGCTGCTGTGGTCTCCCCCGGCTGCGACAATGTTGGACGGGACCTCCAGACGCAAGTCTGTTTACAAGAAAGGTGCTATTCCCTCCGTGAGGACTGACAGACGCTCCTTTTGTTATTTGTTTCGTTTGTTTCACTTTGTTAAATGTCCTTGGGTACCCTGAAAGGAGCTATATAAATTAAAAATATTATTAATAATGCTGTAATATCATGTTAGGGCACCTGCGTTGCTGCTGGTCAAACATGCTCCACTGAAACCTCCGTTGAGGATGGTAATGTTGACACTGAATATCCTGCATCAGCTCTCTTTCACCTTGCAACTGCAAGCAGCATGCAGTTTTTATTTTATGCTCAAGTTGAATATGTTTATGTTCACAGTTTGTGCAGGCATAATTTTAGTAAAAAATAAAATGGTTGCTTTTGGTGAAGAAGACGGTGTAGAACTCCTTTTTGCCACTCAATTATGTACTCAGAAATCGTTATGAGAATTGATAAGGAATGGAATCGATAGGCAGACAATGGCAATGATATTGATAAAAACGTATCAATTCCCACCCCTAAACAGGATGCGGTGTTCTTAATGGATTTCAAGAAAGTGAGGTTTCACACACTGCCTGGTTTTTATCGAGGACTCCTCACTGTGTGGACACTGCTACTGAAACAGCGAGCTCAACATGACTCTCTGTTCTGGCTGCTGCAGGAGACACTTGTCCATGGAGGATGCCTAAGCGCCCCCTGCTGGGCAGGAGCCGCAGTCACAGATGCTTTCAGCAGAGCAGGGATTTTAACACTTGGAGATGTCATCACCTTCACTGGACCTGATCCACAAAATGGGACAGGCCTGGCAGCTGGTCTGGGGGGGAAGGTTGGACATATGGAGTTCAGATGGTGTGAGGTAAACCTGCAGAAGGCCAAAGGTAAAGCTCTCTGTTCTGATGGTGGAGTGTCTGAACAGACAGAGGATGCAGTGTCGGGCCAACTTGCCCTGGAGATCTCATCTGGGCTCAAGTGAGGAGGGAGTGAGAGGAGAAGGAGAGGAGGGAGTGGAGGAGTCTGTGCAAACCTGCACTCACACTCGCTGACCTGCAGTGGAGGCTGATCCACGGGATTTTAGCAGTAAATGCCTTCATCTCCATCCTGAACCCTGCTGTCTCAGACAAATGTCCCTTCTGTGGTGCTGTAGAGACAGTGTTCCACTGTTTCTTGGAGTGTCTCTGTCTTGACCATTTTTTCTCCCTGCTGGGCAGACTGAAGGCAGGAGAAGTATTGTCTCTATAAACATTCATCCTGTGTTTCAGATACAGACAGGCTGCTAAACAAAAGTGTCAGTTGTTGAACTTCTTTCTGGGACAGTCAAAGATGGTGGTGTATGTAAGCTGGAAGAGGAGGTTAAAGGACGGTGTGGACACTGATGTTGTTTTATTATTCAGCAGGATGGTCAAAACCAGAGTCATGATTGATTTTGAATATTATAAAGAGATGCAGGACTTGCATCAATTCAGATTGATATGGACTCATGGACTCATTCTGTGTGGTGTTCAGGAACACCAACTCATATTTTCAGATCAGTTGATTTGATTTGTATGTGTTTGTTTTATTATTCATTGTTTTTTAATCAAATGACGTAATCTAATTTTTTTAATAAAGTTTGAAAGTTATTATTCAAAAATCTAAAAATCTCTCTCTCTCTCTCTATCTCTATCTCTCTGAAAGTGAGGCTGCACTAGGTGAGGTCGGCGGAGAGTTTTCCAAACTTTCCTATCTTCTGTTTTTTTATTCTAAAGCCGGACTATGCTGAGGATGTTTTATGAGTCTGTGGTGGCCATTGCTGTTCTGTTTGCTGTGGTGTGCTGGGGCAGCAGACTGAGGGTAGCCAATGCCAAGAGACTCAACAAGCTGATCAGAAAGGCCAGTGATGTTGTGGGAGTGGAGCTGAGCCATCTCCCAGTGAGCAAAGCAGGAAGGGCTTATCCAATTGAGTGAGGATGATGAGGAGGAAGAGGAGGTAAACACTGATACTGAGCGGCTCACTGGGGCTGAGAAGGAGCTGAATAGTGATCTTTACTCTCTAGAGGGAATTAGTGACTTTCTGCATGACACGTTTGGAATCTGTGAAAATAAAAGATTACTTTAAGGGTACAAATTCATTTCTTAGATCTGCTGCAATTCTGCAGGAATTGGTTGGTTTTGAAGCACTGAATAAATAGAGATGCTACCGGCTAAAAGACTGCTGCTGCTCTGAGGAAGAGATCATTAAAGAAAAAGATCTAACATTATTGTCATGCATCACAGGGTGCTTTTCTTGGTCTACTATCTGCTGCCGCTCCTTTCTCTTTTCTGTTCCATGGATGGGCTCAGGGTAGCTTCTTTAAATACGAACAGAGGGAAGGATATAAAGAAAGGAGCAGTAACTAAAGAACTCTTCAAACAGAAGGAGTTAGACGTGATTCTCCTGCAGGAAACACACTCTGACGCTGAGATTGAGTGGGCTCTGTGGACAGAGGTCTCATGTGTCTTAAGCCATAGACCAAATTTTAAAGGAAGGTAAGCCATTTGTTTTTCTACAAAGTTGTATTTAACATCTTCTTTCCACTGTGGAAATTGTGAGAGGACGGGCTGAAGTGGTCATGATGGAGATTGAAAAAGTCCCTTTTTCTCAGGACCAGAGCAAGTGTTTTTCTTTGAGCAGCTGAAAGATGAACTGCTTCTTTTAAAACTGAGTAACATCATCATGGGTCATCATGCGACCAACACATCAATACGTCTCAGTTCCTGCTGCTGTCTGTACAGTTGATGTTAATGTTGTGGTTTGTTGTCCTCTCAGTCTGCCAGGTGGAGGTGGATTCAGGGGCGGAGTCTGTCCAGCTGCCCTGCAACACCACAGTTCACCTGCCTAAAGACGCTAAAGTGGAGTGGAGGGACAGATCCATAATCAACAGGAAGGTCCATGTGTATCAGAATGGCTCTGACCAACCTGAACAACAGGACCAAGATTACAAAGACCGAACAGGGGTAAAGAACGACCTGCTGAAAACTGGAGACCTCAGTCTGACCCTGATAAACCCCACATACAAGGACACAGACATCTACACCTGCACCGTCTACAACAGAAAGGAACACATCCTGATGGAGAAACATGTGGAGCTGCAGGTCAAAGGTCAGTACTGTAGATACAGGTCAGTACTGTAGATACAGGATCTCTCTCTGAGTGTTGGAGTGAGTATGCTGTGAGAGGAGCAATCAATCGATCAGTTGTTCAGTGATTCATAAATGTTGTGAACCATTTTTTTTAGGTTTACAGTGTATGTGTGTTGTAAGTTTGTAAGTGTGTGTGTGTGTGTGTGTGTGTGTGTGTGTGTCTGCCTGTCTGTCTGTCTGTCTGTCTGTCTGTTGGTTGGGCTGGTGCAGTCGGCCAGCGTTTTGCTGGTCGGCGTGCTAACGAGGAAGCACGGCATTAAGATGTCTGTGTCCTCATCAGTGTCAGTGGAGGACTGTAGCCTGGCAGTGGATCAGGCTGTCAGTCATAGCAGTTTGAAGGCCGTGGGGCAGATGAACGGGTCAGTGGTCATCTTTGTGGATACGATAGAAAAGGCTAACGTGGTGGTGGAGGGCAGCATCACAGTGAATGACATGTTCGAGTCCGTACTACATGGACTGCTTGCTACACCGGCAAAGAAGGTTTCATTGTCCAATGTCCCACCCTTCATTAGGGATGAGACATTGATGAAAGAGCTTTCCCAACATGGCAAAATAGTTCCATCCATCCATAAAGTGCCATCGGGATGTAGGTCTCCATTGTTACAGCATGTGTTGTCTCATAGGAGAAATGTCCTCATGATTAATAGGGGCCAAGACCTGAGCCTAGTTTCAAGATCAGGGTGGAGGACTTTGATTATGCGATCTTTGTCTCCTCTGACAGCACCAAATGTTTTGGATGTGGAAAAGAGGAAAATTTGATCGGGCCTGTCAAGGGAAGGACATGAACAAAACAGGTGAGGATCAGAAGGAAAGATAGGTGGAAGCGTAGGTGCAGAAGGAAGATGAGGGATAGGTGGAGGTGAGGGTATGGGAGGAGGAAGGTGAGGAGAGACAGGAGGGACAGTTGGAGGTATAGGACGAGGCGGGTTAGGAAGAACAGTACAGCCAGGTGAGTGTGGAAGGGCAGAGACAGGGGAAGAAAAGAGGGAGTGACTTTGAAATGGAACATAAGGGTGACCTTTTAAAAGTGCCTCATCTCAGAAAGGAAATTAAGGAACAATTCAGGAGAGCTTTAGGCTAGGAAAGGGACAGCAGGTCCAGGGAAGGAGAAGCAAACAGAGGCCCAGGAAGGCTCAGAGTCTGGATCCTGTGTGGAGGAAGACTCAGAGGAAAAGGAAGGCCAATCCTGGGATTTCTCAAAGAAAAACAGGAAATAATATTACAGTGTGGGGAAAATGACATTATTCCTACAAAAAACTAACAATGCAAAATCTGTAAAAATAGAGAATTATTTATTAGACAAAGAGCTGCTAGCAAACTCTGCCCAGCAACAGACGAGAAGTAAGGGGAGAGGGGGATACACTGACCAGGAGGTTTACAGAATCCTGAAGATAGTACAGAAAATGCAATGTTGAGGATGAATGAAGTGAAAGCAGTGCTGGTTTGTTGGCTATTTTTTTTTAATCTCTTCTGAGCCATTATAACATCAGCACCATGAATATAAACAGGGCGAGAGATGCAGAATAAGGGTCTCTGCTGTTTGAAATGATGATTGTTTAAAAAGTAGACGTGGTGTTTGTGCAGGAGACTCACAGTCAGTGCGTTTACACAATCAAGAAAACCGAATTACTGGGTTAGTCCGACTGTGATCGGATCTTTAAGATGCATATATACACCTTAGTCTGACTAAAATTGGACCGGATCGGATTTCTCATAGTCGAATTTAAGCACCCAGATTATCTGATTGATTGTCGCCTTACTCCTGCATGTATACATTCCAGCGGATCGGATCGGATTTTGCGTTCTGCGCAGGCGCGAGATTTGTTTTTTTCCTCCAAAATCACCGCAAGAAAGAATGCCATTGTGTACCTAGTTTGTGTAATTATCATGTACACCATTTTATTTTTGGGAGGAGCTTTTAGCTGCACAAAGAATGACTTGCTGGACAGGAATCACGTTGAACCTCACAGAGAATCCCAGAGTGCTCTGAAACAGGTGTTAAAGGAGCATAATTTAACAGACGTGTGGAAGAGAACGCATGCTGATGGGAGGCAGTATACCTGGGCTCACTCCAGATGGATTTTAATTTCTCTTGTCAGACTAGAGCACCATCTTAATGTTTTTAAGAAGTGTGGCATTACACCTGTTGGCTTTACTGATCACTCTGTTGCATTTCCTAATGTTTTTATCGCTAACTTAAGACCTAAGAGCGCATATTGGCATTTTGTTGTCAGATGCCCATTTTTAGTTATTTTTGGGAAGGTTTTAGAAGCAGAAAAAATTATTTTATTTTTTTATGACAGTGGTGGGATCAGTCAGTAAGTTTACATGGTGTTTTAATTCGACGATGAGAAATCCAATCTGGTCCGATTTTGAGTTTTTTTAGGAAGCAAAAATATGATGGGAAAAAAACTGGGAAGGTATTTTAGAAAAATTAAAAGGCAAACTAAAGAAATGGAAGTGGGTGCTTTCGCAGCTGTCCCTCAGAGGAAGAAAACTGATTATAAACAACCTGGTGGCCTCACAGCTGTGGCTCAAAGTAGCTTGTGTCAATCTACAGGGAAGTTTCACTGGGTCAGGAATAGGGATGCCACAAGAACCAATACTAGTGATACCTTTCAAGTCTAAAATGTCAAGACACCGACGATGCCCATATTTTTTAAGTACCTCTCACACCGATTCCAGTGTTCGAATTGGTGCCGTGCCTCCTGCGTAACTGATGGGGGCGAATACGCCTCAGAGTGTTCCAGGTGATTTCATTCAGAAGTAGCAGGTCATGAACAAGTGGAACAACACATGGCAGGCATAACAAAAACCACCTGTGCAAGACAGTAACTGTGCAGCAGTAGCAATAGCAATGAGGCGTATGAGGCAGATGACCATGGCGTTATCATTAAGCCGCAGAAGCCATCATGCAAACGATGCTACCGTGGTCTTCAGACTGAGGAAGGTAATACTTCCAGATTAGCAAAGCATTTGAAAGACAGTCATCATGGTGAGTTTTGATTCATATTAACAACATTCAAAGGATGAACATAACATGATGTTTGGGAATGTGGGCACATTTGTTATGGCTTATGTTATGTACGTAGCTGTATGCTGTACTTTAAACATTAGCCTAGCACTAACATTATAGCTTTAGCCACCTCGTGGTAATGCAGCCTCAGTTAGGAGAGAGAGAAAGAGAGCATGCCTCTTGCAAGTTTCGTGTCAAAACTAGCAAAATTCACAGAATATTTTAGTTTAATATAGTTACAAATTGATATGCAATTGTTTTTTAAAACATGATTACCCCCAAAAAAACATTTTTTACGATGTAAACGACGATTTGTGAGTGACAGAGCTGCAATTTTGCAGTGACCACACTGAACGTTGCTTACTAATCGATAATTGGTTAGAACATTTGGAGTTAAATTTGCAAAACAAGTGCTGTGCTGCTGCCCCATTCTGGACTTTTTCTTTAAATCGTTGGACAGCCCTGATTTTATGTTAAAGCTTTAGATGAACCGCCTGCCACCACCTGTCTGTGACTTGAAATGACTGCATCTACTACTAGGTGTACGTGTGTGTGTGCGGGCTGGAGCCAATGTGCAGGGCAGGCAGGTGCTTGCACTTTATACCTGTGCTCTTTCTTTGATATTTTTCAAATGTTTTAATAAAGAAATTCAGGTTCCAAGTTCAAGTACATGGAATCTTAAAAAAATCCTTCTTTTTACCCGTGGTATCGAAATTGGCATCGAGAATCATGTAATTTTACTGTTATTGGCACGACTACAGAATTTTTGGCATCGTGACACCCCGAGTCAGGAAAGAGATCATTTTTTTACCAAAAGAGGATGGGAAGGCAACGCGTGGTGGACATCAAGAGCAGAGTGATGACTTTTATATTACAGTTCTTACAGAACTTTTTAACAGGATACTTTAATGTTTGGAACAAGAACTGGTAAGATGGGACTGGATGGCTTATTGTTTCACATCAAATCAGTTACCCTTTTTTTTCAACTGGTGAACAGGTCTATAAAGACAGAGCTAGATTTTCACACAGTAAATGGAAAAGCTCTGTATAAAGAGAGTGGAGACACGGAGAGACAGCATTTGGAGAGGACACATCCAGATGATGGGAATGAACAGCCAGGATGGAGAGGTTCTAATAAATCACCCTCCAAAATAGTTATGTTGCTGTTTTTAATCCCACTGTAAAAAAATAAGTCAACTTTTTAACATTCTAAAAAAATGTTTTCAGCGTTTTAATGAAGTGTGGTCAAAGAATGTTTTTTATATTTTGCACAAAGAACTTTAAAATCAATGCAGAGGAATGGCAGCTTCTTAATTTTCTGATTGGGGAAGCAAAGACGGTGATTTATTTCACAAGAAGTAAACTGAGAGGAAAGGAAAGCCAGTTATGAAGAGTTTTTATTGCATTAGTTAGGACAAGGATTTTTATTGATTTAATATTGACAAGCTAATGAAGACTATGGATGTTTTTATCAGAATGTGTTGTTTTAATAAGGACATCTCTTTGAAGGAGGAGGAGCAGTTGTGTTTCCAGAATGTTTTTAACATTTAGAGTTCTTTAACAAAATGTTTGTTTTGAAAGAAGTTCTGTAAGAAAAAGTGACACACAGATGCCACCACAGATCATTTAGTTGAACAATCGCATGCAGCTTGAACAGAAGAAAATAAAGAAACATTATTGATCCAGAAGAAAGTTGAAGGAACGAGCTGAAAGAAACAACAAATGTTTTCATCATTGAGAACAAAGAAATGCAGCTTTAATAGTTTGTATCAGTTATTCCTTCTTTTTCCTGCTTTGTTCACTCTGTTCTGTTTTACACCTTGTTTCTCTGCTCTGGGAGACATAAGAACAGGCAGCTTGGATATAAATGGAGCAAGGCATGATGGGAAAAGGGCGTCTCTGTTCAAGCTGTGTTCTCTCAACAAGCTGGATGTTATGTTGGTACAGAGACACACAGTACTGACTGGAGGACAGAGTGGACTGCTGAAACCTTCTTCAGTCACAAACCAGTAACAGTTGTGGGGCTGGACTTCTTGTTTCCACAAACTTTCTTCCTCCGTCTGTAGAAACTGAAGAAGTTATTAAACGCCGTCTGTTAAAGTGAGAGCAGTGTGTGAAGACGTAAAGATGGTGGTTATTAATATTGATGCTCCGGCTGTGGGAGTGGAGAGAGTGGTGTTTCTACATGTTTTAAATGAAGTGACTGATAAATG
>CAEMYA010001516.1:4316-14878 GCA_903131615.1 Diplodus sargus
GAAGCGATCGACAAAGTGACACGGAGGGTGCCCAAGGGGGGTATGGCCCAACAATCAAACACATATTGGCCAAAGCTGAGAGGAAAGGAAATACATCATCGAAGAAATTTGTGTGGCGCGATAATGGCACCAGTGACAGTGAGGCTGACAGCGAGACTGAAGAAAGTGACTGGGACCTTGACGATGATGAGAAGCAAGACAAGACGCAGGTTGCGGAGAGTGGACATAAAAGTAGGAGTAGAACTGAGCAGGCTAACAGTGAAGTAGCTCGGGAGGTTCTGGACCTCATATTGAAGGAAATGCAGTTGGAAGATACGGACCAAGAAGGCCCTCGCAGAGAAAGCACCCCGAGATACAACCTGCGCAAAAGAAGAACGGATAAATCTGGAAAAATGCTGCCAGTGATAGTGAGAGGGCAGAGTTTGGAGTATAAGCCTTGGCAGAATACAGATATGTCACACATAATTGAAAAGCTGCCCATTATACAAGAAGGTGCGCATCCATGGATTTCCAAGTTGGAAGAAATCCTAATAGGAACACAGCCTGCTATGGGAGATATCAAGAGGCTTTTGGCCAGCCTCCTTGGGGTTCCAGCCATGGAAGAAATCTTGGGAAAAGCGGGGCTGAACCGATTTGTGGGGACTGCAATCCATGATGCTGACCTGTTTACTGCATGCAGAGGACGGCTGTGGAAAGCATTGAGAGAAACATACATCACCAACGTGCATCCAGACAACATCCTTATTGAGCCGTTGGGTCCACAGGAGAACCCACGAGCCTATGTGTCCAGAGCTCATCAAATGTGGAGAAATGTTACTGGAAACGATCCAGATTTGAACCGGATGGAGCAATCAATCCTGCGTGCTAAACTACAGGAGGGGCTGCCTGTTCCAGTGAAAAGCAAACTAGCAGAAGTGGTTGGCCTTAAGAGCATGGCAAAGAACATCTACACAGATCATGTAGCACACCAGGTTGAGTTATACCGAAAGAAGGAACATGCTCAAAGAGAACAAGATCAGGACACTCTCAGGAAGCTCAACCAAATACAATTGACTGATAATAAGAAAAGGGAGAAAACACAAGCTATAGTCATGATGGAACAACCTCAGCCTACTCAATTAATCCAACCACAGCCACAGACAGTTCAGCCTCAATACCAACCGCTACAGCCAATGTTGCCATTTCCAACCGCCACTACTCTGCAACCAGTTAGTGGTCAGCCACCAGCATGGAGAGGAAGAGGACGCGGAAACTTCGGAAGAGGAGGAAGAGAGAATCCTAATGCAAGCTATCAACAACCTCCTGGAGTATGTTATAATTGTGGACAGTTTGGCCATATTGCCCGGGAATGCAACTTGCCAGGGGGAAACTTCAGGGGAGGATTCAGAGGTGGCTTAAGAGGAGGATTCAGGGGCCAATCGCAGGCACCCCGGGGACCGGTGAACCCTTCTAGGGGTCCGGAGCCTGGATTCTAGGGGTGCCCAGAGAACCCGACGGGGAGGTGTCAGCTGGTAGTGTCAGGGCCGGAACGAGATCCAACAATATCGGTGAAAGTAAACAATCTGCCATTGGAAGTGATGGTTGATAGCGGAGCAGCTTTCACCTGTATCCGGCCTGAAGATGCTACACATCTCCCCATGTCCGGCAAATTTGTACGGACAGTTGGGTTTGAGGGAGTGAAACAGCTGGTACCCTCCACGAAACCAATTGAGCTCTGCTACCAAAATCAAAAGATTACAATACCTATACTGGTTTCAGAACATACCCCTATTGCACTCTTGGGAAGAGATGCGTTGTGTAGATTGAACTGCACAATACGATGTACACCAGACGGCTGTCTGATTGATGTGCCATATGATGCTCACCATCAACTACCCCTGACAACGGAGTCAGAAGGGCCTTCAGTATTTTGGATTGGAAATCTTAGTGAAGAACTAATGGAGCCGGTCAGATTGTGGTGGAAATTTCTTTCTGCAAACATACCTGATGCTCAGCTCCCAGAATACCCACATCATTGCACACTCAAGTACTTCAAGTATGCTACCCAACCAGATCTGGATGAATGGATGAGTCGGCAACCAAAACAAGCACTGCTTAGCTCTGGTTGCATAATTATGGGACCACAAGGAGCGGCAATGAAAATAAACAAGGATGAGTATCTTGACAAGGAATATGACATTGAAGGAGGCATCCCACATGTGACTCTGATGATAGCAAAAGATTATGAACAAAAACATTTGGGAACAATGATGGCAGAATCAGAAGGGGTCACTTTTGTTCCAACGAAAGAAAACCCTGCCATTTGGGAAAGTGAAGATCAGAAGTTCATAAAAATCATGATCTCTGCCCAAGGAGTGGGACAGCCACAAGCAGTACAACTGACACATGAATCGATACTAAGTGTCAAACCAGATACAAATCACCTCAAGGAAGACATGTTGAGACACATCCCAGAAAGTTTGTGGTCTCGACACAGCACCGATATTGGACTTCTGAAATCAGCTCAGCCGGTGAAAGTTGAGCTCAGACCCGGAGCCCGGCCTCCATGGAAGAATCAGTATCCACTGAAAGAGGAGGCAACCCAGGGGATTGAACCACAAATTAAAGGGCTACTACAAGCACATGTTTTGAAGATAACTCAGAATCCTCAGAGCAACACACCATTGTTGCCTGTAACAAAACCAGATGGCTCTTATCGCTTGGTGCATGACTTAAGAGCAGTGAATGAAGTGGTGGCTGACTTTCCAGCAGAAGTGCCTGATCCACATACATTACTGGCTCAGATTCCTCCAGAAGCTACGCACTTCACAGTGTTGGATTTGTGTGGAGCTTTCTTCAGTGTTCCCCTTAGTATTGAATCCCAGGGATTGTTTGGTTTTACATATCAGGGACAGTTTTACCAATATCAGAGACTGCCTATGGGATACAAACACAGCCCTCATGTGTTCAATAAAGGGTTAAAAGAAGATTTAGAGGGAATAGGTCAAATATTGAAGAGCACTGTTATTCAGTACATGGATGACATTATCATTTGTTCCCCAAACAGAGAAACTTGTCATGAAGACTCAATTAAATTACTGCAAATTTTGTCTGAAAAAGGACATAAGGTTTCACAGAAAAAGCTACAGTATGTACAGGAACAGGTGACATATCTGGGTCAGACGATATCTCAAGGACACAGACGTATTTCAGACAGTCATCTAGACACTATTCGAAAGATTCCAAAGCCCAGGACAGTCAGAGAAATGATGACATTTCTTGGTATTGCCGGTTATTCCTCGGCATGGATTGAAGAATATGCTAAGCTAGCCAGCCCTTTGAGGGCAATGATCAAAGAAACAGGGAATGATAAACTCCACTGTAATCTCACTTGGACACCAGATGGCCAAGTGGCGTTTGAAACAATTAAACAGAGACTACAGGAGGCCCCAGCACTGGCGCTGCCAGACTACTCCAAAAACTTTGTGTTGTATGTATCCACATCCACTGGGGGTAGGTTTGCATGTGCAGTTCTTTGCCAGCCAACAGGTACGGGGACAAGTCCCCAACCTGTTGCCTATTATTCTACTGCGTACTCAGAAGTAGAGTTGGGGCTATCATTGTGTCATAGAGCAATGGTGGGAGTCTATTTGATGTATGAAAAAGCATCAGCAATTACGATGGGCTATCCTGTGACAATCCTGACCCATCATAGTTTGAGAAACCTTCTAAATCATGGTAAATACTCCTTGACAGTGTCTAGGCTCAGAGACTATCACAGGCTCCTGGAACAGGAAGATGTCACTTTAGCAAGGTGTTCCACGGTAAATCCAGCTGAACATTTGCCAACCTCAGAGGATGGAGAACCACATGATTGTGTACAGGAGGCAGAAAGATACTCGAAGCTAAGATCTGACTTGCAAGCCCTCCCGTTGCAGGAGGCGGAACTGGAGTATTGGACTGATGGATCTTGTTATCGTATTGGAGAGACATTGAGCGCTGGCTATGCAATAGTGAAGGCTCAAGGAGCTGAATTTGTTGTTGAAAAGGCTGAAATAATACCTCAACCTGCTTCAGCACAACTTGCTGAACTCGTGGGTCTAACTGAGGCGTGTTTGTTGGCAGAGGGTAAACGAGTGACGATCTATACAGACTCTGCTTATGCACATAGTGTTTGTCATCTGTTTGGATCTGTGTGGAAGAACCGGGGATTTAAGAAAACGGATGGTTCTCCTATACTACACCATGAGCAGATAATGAAATTGTTGCATGCTGTGATGAAACCCAGACAAATAGCGATAGCTAAATGTGCAGCTCATAAATCTGATATGTCTCGGGTTACACAAGGGAACAAGGCCGCGGACGAGGCTGCGAAAGCAATTATAGAAGCAAATAAATCAGGTACAGTTCTTTTAGTCACGCATGAGGTAGACTTAGAGGACAAAATTACACTCAGAGATGTGATTTCTATGCAAGAAGCAGTTCAGGCCATAGACAAACAACTATGGGTGGATAGAGGTGCGAGCCAGGATGCTACTGGTCTGTGGAGAAATCACGAGGGCTTGATGGTGGCACCCCCAGACTTATTGGGTCTGCTGATTCAAGAAGCACATGGGCAAGCCCATGTTGCAAGGGGGGAAGTCAAGAGAAAAATCTTAAAGGAGTATGGTTTTTGGGCACCATATTTGCTTGAACAAATTGATCATGTCATAGGCAGATGTACAATCTGTTTAAAAAACAATGTCAGGAGAGGTGTGATGGTCCCTCCTGGTTACATTCCAACCCCAAAAGGCCCCATGCGCGAGCTAGTTATGGACTTTGTTGACATGATAAAACCAATTGAGGGTAAGAGATACATGCTTGTAGTGGTAGACAGATTTTCGCGATGGCCTGAGGCTTGTCCTACCAAGCGGAAGGATGCTCAGTCGGTTGCCAAGTTCTTATGTCGGGAGGTCATAAGTCGTTGGGGATTACCAGATCGTATATCCTCAGATAATGGAAAAGAGTTTGTGGATAAAACAGTGAAATTGATCTTGCAAAAACTGGGGATTCAACAAAGATTGGGAGCGGTCTATCACCCTCAAAGCCAGGGTATTTGCGAAAAAATGAATGGCGTTTTGAAAAACCGCATTGTCAAAATCTGCCAACACACAGGTCTAAATTGGGTAGCCGCACTTCCACTTGCATTGATGGCATGTCGCTCAAGTGCGCTTCGTGATTTGAATATGACGCCTCATGAGTTAGTCACGGGTAGACAGATGCCTACACCTTGTTTACGCACGAGCGGAAAGGGTCCGAGCCTATCCCTTTTGGAGGACGAAATGAAAGCGTATGTCAAATATTTGACTAATCTACATAGGAGTATATCAACATATGTCTCCGACAGGCAAAAGCAGGAGGAGGTCGTAGAGAGGCTCGAGGAGCAAAAAAGAGACACAGTGAAACCTGGAGACCAGGTGTTCGTGAAGGTGTTCAGACGGAAATGGTTTAATGAACGCAGAGAAGGTCCATATGAAGTCGTTCGTAGCACTGGAACAGCGGTCCAAGTCAAAGGGTCTCCGATGTGGTATCACTTATCACACTGTGTCAAGGCACCACAAGAAGAAACCCTGCCTCCCCAAGACCAAGATATTGAAAATACGGGTGCCCCAGAGGAAGGGGCTAGAGAAACAGAAGTTCAAGACGACACTCACGAACAAGATCCAGAAAGAGGGATTGACGATGTCATGGATATTCAGGATAATGGTGTGTGTGCTCTTGGTGAGACCGGGAATGTTCGCACAGACAATGAACAAGAAAGAAGATTCGATGACATCAATTCACAACATGATTCAGAGGGAGTCGAACATGCTGCCCCAGGGAGCGATTCACAAAAGACTCCAGAGAGACACAGTGGTGACGCAGAAGAAACTAGAGCCCCTGCCAGACCAAGGAGCCCAAGGCCCGTTAGGAAAAGAGTCAGACCCAAACGTTTCGAGGACTAAAGTTGAAGTAAACAGGGGAAAATCAGTGCAACTGCCATGCCAGTGTGCGCTAGGAAATGCTGGCACAGGAGGACTTCGTGTTCAGTGGGAAGACCACAGTGGCAAGATTCTTGACTTGATAGGAGTAACTTCAACTAATAAATATTTGTTACTGAATGACCACAGGAGGGTGAAGATCGAAGGAGACTGTGGCCTCTTTATACGAAGAGTGCAGCCAGAAGACCAAGGAGAATATAAGTGTTCTTATTACGATGCACAACTCGAGAGCACAAAAGAACGAGGCATGGGGACTGAGTCAGTCTACAGAACCAAAATTGTGCTTCTAGTGGTAATAAATAAAAGTACCATTGTGGGGCCGAAAGTTTTTGAAGAAACAGGAAGATCAACAACACCAACAACTATTTCCCACTTCAAGATTAAGGAAAGTAAGAGAGAACACACCTCTGTGGGTCTGGAGGTCATCAGTAGTTCACAAGTGCCTCAGTTAACGACCACTATGCCTGAGACATCTCAGACGACTTTAATATCAGGATGGTCAACGGTAAAAGCTCGGTTAGGATATTCAGCTCACCTACCGTGCAATTGTACTAAATGGAACACTGTTGGTAGAATTCCTCCAGTGTGGAGAGACAATCAGGGTAAAAACATGAAGGTGACAGGAACTGTGGTTGATGGTGTCTCTACTATTCAGGAAAAATATTCTTTGTTTATCGAAGATACGTGGTTTAAGCCTGAAGGTGACTGTTCAGTTGTATTAAATGATGCCCAGTGGGAAGACGAAGGGGTATATACTTGCACCTATTTCGCTCTCCCAGAATATAATTCATGGGTAGCAGGTTATGTAACTCACCGAATATTACTGATAGTGGAAGACAGTATTTCCATTCATCCCTCCACAGAGTTTGAAAGAATTGGTGAGGGAAACACTACAGCGACAGGTTTCCCAGCGGACAGTGAACGAATGATATCCATCACCTCGACCTTGGATACCACCAGTACTAGTATACCGACCCCAGTTACCTCTCAATGTAGGACTGAAAAGGAAACAAACGTGACTATGACGACGACGGTAACTTCCACCCCCGTTACTCTTAACTCTTCGGCATATAAAGCCAAGGAAATAGATTATCGGACAATTAAAACTTCCGGTGAAATGAAAGGGCAGATACAAATGGCAGGAGAAGTAAAAGCAGTTGTTAGCAACCAAACAATATTATCTTTGGTACAGACAGAGGTTGTAAAGACAACCCAGGAATCTCTTAGAACATCTACCGAACCCATCAACGTTGTAAATGTAACTCAGAAGCCTGTCACAGAAGGCAATATTAGCTTAAATAATGCTACTGAGAAATTGGAAAAGACTCCGATCTCATTTGTTAGTAACCTAGTGACTGAAGAGGGGGACGCAGAACTGCCGGCAACCCTGACGACTATGACTTATGAAACAAGTGATCTCACTGACATTGACGGGTCGCAAGAGGAGATGATGGAATCTGTTCATACAGTACAGAGGCGTGAAGCTCAGTGGAGGGCATTTGGGTTTGATTCCTCTGTATTACGAATCACTGATCCATGGGCAAGTAAGAACATGTGGTTTCAACAGTTAACTCACTCTGTACGAGCATCTACCAGAGACGGTTGTCCATGTGTAGTTAGAATTCCATCACCAAACACCTGGCCTTCAATCATGGAAACAGATCCTGAACCACTGAATCGCATTTGTCAGTGGAATGCACTGTCATGGCTGCAGTTCAAACAAAAAGCTTCACAGGACAAGTGGATGTCTAGATCAACAGGATTATTTAGACCCCAAGGCACTTGCCTTTGGTTGAATCAATTGCCTTATGTGAATTTACTGGATCAATTTGAGGATGTAACAAAAGCAGTCCCCGAACCAATGGAGGTAAACCCTGTGAGGGCAGAAGATTGTTTTTGTTCCAATGACACCCATGGGGGAGTAGGTATGTTTATGGGAATTGCTGAATGTGACACTTATGCAATGCAATTTGCTAAGCAGGGACGTCGCGTTGATAGAGGTCCACATCAGGTAACTTTTCATGCGCCGGACCGGCGACTGAGTAAGACATTAATGGTGACGAATCAAGAAATGCCAGTTAATGCAACTATAGGAAGCTTCAAGGACATTTGGTGGGTTTGTGGTAAAAAAGCCTACTTATTTTTACCCTATGGATGGACTGGATGTTGTTATATGGCAAAATTGAAACTCCCTTATGAAGTTTTAACCATTGCACAAGAATTAAACAAGACTAATCTGAGTAGAACAAAAAGAGAGTTGGCACAATTCCATAATCTAGAGGCCTACCATTGGAGGATAAGCCTAGGTGAGAAATGGGGACTGGGATTATTTCCATGGTATGGTGTAACATTTTTAGCTGATCATATTGATAACATTACCTACACCCTGCAAGGTTTTGCAAATGAGACCATAAAAGGATTCGAGCATTTGTCTAACACCCAAAGAAGTCATAGATTGACATTATTAAAGCATGACATGGCTCTTGATTATATTCTGGCTAAACAAGGAGGTCTTTGCATGGCTTTGAATTTGACAGGAAATGCTTGTTACACTTTGATTCCTGATAACTCTGACAATATGACTAGTGTACTAGATGCCTTGCGTAACATCAGAGATGCGTTTGGTGCCTCTGAAGGGTCAGGATGGTCTGCAAATGTTTGGCTACAAGATAAATTTGGACCCATGGGGGCCATGTTGATTCAAGTGTTGGTAGTGCTTGTCCTGGCATTGTGTGCAATGTTTTGTTTCTGCACACTGCTGTTGACTTTTGCGAAAGCCATGATATTACGTTGGGTTGGAGTAGTGATGCCGGGTGATCAAACTCAAATGCCACTACTAGAAAGGAGTGCCTCTGATGGAGAGGAGGAGGAAGGAGTTGTAGAAGGCGAGATGATTGATATGTACCCAATCTGAATATCTTACTCTGGTATATTCTATTATTTTTGAAAAGATAGTTTGATATGTTATCTCTAATCTCCAGTTATCTATTATATTTAGCTGGAGTTATATCTGTTTTGTTTGGTTTATTTTAATAAATGTATGTTACTCAGTTTGCTGATAAAACAAAATGAGTTGTTACTTATAACAACAAAAAGAAAACAGTAGCGTTGCCTAGAGCAGAGGTGTCCAAATTTTGAGTAGGAATCAGAAATAAACAAAGGGGGGATGGAAAATGCCAAATTGTAGATTGAAGGTAAAATATAAAATTGATAATTCAGAATTTGGGAAATGCATGGTATTAAAGTGGGAAAATAGTATGACATGCCTGCCAAACAACATAGAGAACAAAAGGGGAGATTATGTAAGAGCGGTAAATATGCAGTTTCTGATCCTAAAGTTGAATTTTGGACACGCCTGATCTAAATATGTAGTGTTAGTAATGGATGTTCCACTCATTACATATTGTTTGATGTTTTTGCCTGCAAAGATACTGGTTGGTGTTTTCTCTCTTCTCAGGAGGACAGCAAAGAGATTAACCTGTCCAGGGACCCGAACATGGACAGTGAAAGGACTCAGAGACTCAAACATGGACAGTGGAGATGGTTGCGGGCCCTGGACAGAGAGTGGAGGACTGAGAGAGAGAATACCTTGATTAAGAGGGTTATGAGCGATATGCCACCCTAGATGGCAACGCTGCTGAAATGCTAAAGTTCGGATGACACAGCATGATATATTCAACTTGTTATATAAAATTAGACACATTTCTATGTTTTCATATATGTATATCCATACATTGTAATGTGGAAATTGTACTTTGTTGTAATTCTGTGATAATTGCAAAAGACTCAAGAAATGAGCATGATCTTGATAATATAATAATTCAATTAGGTTTCACCCTTTATACCATCGCATAACGATGCATATACTTTTTATTGATATTTGAAAAAATAGGACTTGTGAAAGTTTTGGAGTTCAATGGCCGATTGGCATATGGTCATTCAATTAAAATATAAATGGTAATGATACTTGTAAATTACAAAAGGAGTTTCCCCACCTGGATTGGCTTGAAGGCGTGGATTCTCCATAGTTGATTAGTAAGGTTTCCTATTTCTTTTTGATATTCCTTAGAGGGGTTGATTTTTGGAATAGGGGGCAACAGCTGATTTGTGGGACTCCCTTACAATTACACCTGAGAGGCCATAAGCAACGATTTCAAGAATAAGGGTTACTTTTCAGAATTTACTGAAAAGTAGTGTACCTGAAGGGAGTTCTGCAGGTGAGGCTAAGAGTAGCCGAATTCGACCTTATTAGGACAAGTGAGTGAGTTACCTAGTCACAAAGTAATGTAAAATAATGTGCTCTAGGATCTGAAGAGGGAACTAGTTTATTAGCTGATTCCAAATTGCAGTTCAAAATACGACTCTGAAATTAGTAATAGGTTTGGATGAGGAGGACTTTGTTGAAAACAGACAAGCTGCGACAAGAGTTGAACGTAGGTAAACTATTGTGAATGTGTTTGTGTTTTTCGAGACCTGGCAGGCCTCGAAGGGGGGAATTATGAGGTATCTGCACAGTAACACATTCAGAGTTTTAATAGTGATAGTTGTTCTCCTATATTGTGA
>CAEMYA010001517.1:0-27206 GCA_903131615.1 Diplodus sargus
TTTGTCTGTCGCTACTGTGCCCTCATTTCTCACTCGACAGAAATAAAAACGACATGAGAGCATTTAGCCACATCTCCTCTCACTCAGCATATACATATTTTTGCCATAACCATTACAGTTTTTACAAAAATCGCAGGGGTTTGGGAGGTGTTTTCCATTCATTCTAATAGGGATCTCTTAATCTCTGGCTCTCCTACTTCTCCCGCGTGTGTATCTCAAGAGTGCGTGTGTAGTGCCTGAGCTCGAGTGGATGACATCATCTTTCGAGTGGGGAGCAGCTGGAAAATCTGGAGAAAGACTTTTCTTCAGCTGGATTTGGATCCGTCATCTTTCACTTTACATAGATGATGCAGCCATTTTAAGCTCTTTCTGCCTTTAACTTTCCACCTTTTCAGTCTTTTTTCACCTTTTTGAGCTCTTTCAACTCTGTTACTCCACAACTTTTCTGCCTTTTCTGCCTTTCACTTTCCACCTTTTCAGTCTTTTTTTCCGCTTTTTTAAGCTCTTTCTGCCTTTGACTTTCCACCTCGTCAGTCTTTTTTCACATTTTTATGCTCTTTCTGTCCTCTTACTCTCCAACTTTTCGAACTTTTCAGTCTTTTTTCACCTTTTTAAGCTCTTTCTGCCTTTAACTTTCCACCTCTTCAGTCTTTTTCACATTTTTATGCTCTTTCTGTCCTCTTACTCTCCAACTTTTCTGCCTTTTCCATCTTTTTTCACCTTTTTAAGCTCTTTCAACCCTGTTATTGCACAACTGTTTGGCCTTTTCAGTCTCTTTTCACCTTTTAAACCTCTTTCAGCCCTCTTAGTCTACAGCTTTTTAGCCTTTTCAGATATTCATCTTTCTACCTTTTCAACTCCTTCAAACATTCAACTTGATGTTCAGCAATTAAAATGCTTTCAGCCTGTTCAGCTTTTCTGTCGTTTCATCTTTTAAAAATATTCATCTTTCTGCCTTTTGAGCTTCTTTATACATTCAGCTTCATGTTCAGCTACAGAAACTGTTCAGCTATCAACATGTTCAACTTTTTAAGCTCTTTCGGCCTTGACCTTTTCAACTTTTCATCTTCTCGACTTTTTCAGCTTTTTGAAAGTACATTCAGCAGATTTCGCTTCAGACTTCAGCATTCACACTGTATTTTCGTAGGAAATACACATTTTTCTAGTTAGTGTGAATGCTGACACAGCATTCACACTATTGTTCTTCTGGAATTTATTAGTGTGAATGCTGACACAGCATTCACACTATTGTTCTTCTGGAATTTTTTATTATTATTATTATTCCGTACGTTTTTTGGCACCTATCTCCTCCCACAGATTTGGAGCTCTTGAAACCATTCAACCATCAAAATGTTCAGCTATTTTAGGACATGATGGCGTCTATTTTTATTATTTCTACCTTTTATACTTTTGGAAATATTAAGCTTTTTATGCAAAATTTTGCCCATTCATCCTTATGGGGAATTTTTCAAATTTCATTCTGCTATAACTTCAGCATACCTTCAGCTATTGCAACCGTTCAGCCATTAAAATGTTCAGCTTTTTAAGCTCTTTCAGCATTGAGCTGTTCAGCTTTTCAACCTTTCAGCTTTTTCATAAATTCAGCTTTTTCAAAAAAAAATTTAACATTGACGCAAATGGGAAAACATTAAAATCCTCTGCAAAACTCATCGCCTTTCAACCTCGACCTATCCCTCATACGTTGAGCTGGAGACGCCATTACAACTTTAAACAAGTCAGCGAAACTTGAACTATTGACACTGTATTCAGTTTTTAGAAATATTGTACGGTTTTGAAAATGTCGCAGTTTTAGTTTTAGGAACTTTTAGCTCCTCTTCTGATTTTATAATGGTTGTGTATTGCGTCGGCTAGAGTGGGTGACATCATCGCCAGAGTGGAGAGCGGCTTTAGAAGATAGGAGCTAAAACTCTCTTCAGCTTGATTTTGGTCCCAAATCTCTTACTTGACATAGAAAATATATGCATAGAAATGTAGGAAATCTTGTCGGCTTTCAGCTGATGGTCTCATTTCAGATGTAGGACTTACGGTTTTGGATTTAGCAGCCCAAGAACGACAAGAGGTCAAAACATAGCCCCATAAGCCGCAATGTTAATTTTGAGGCAAAATTTCTGTCCGAGAGCAGACGGTACCTGATTTGTCTGTCGCACCTGTGCCCTCATTTCTCACTCGACAGAAATAAAAACGACATGAGAGCATTCAGCCATGTCTCCTCTCACTCCGCATATACATATTTTGGCCATAACCATTACAGTTTTTTCAAAAATCGCAGGAGTTTGGGAGGTGTTTCCCCTATTCATCCTTATGAGGGCCAATTTGATCTGTGTCTCTGCTATTTCTCCTGCGTGTGTATCTTGAGCATGCGTGTGCATTGGGTCAGCTAGAGTGAGTGACATAATCACTTGATTGAGAGCAGCTGGAACACTGGAGAAAGAATTCTCTTGAGCTGCATTTGGATCCCACATCTTTTACTTTACATAGACCAGTGGTGTCAAACTGATGTAGGAAAGGGCCACTGTGGCTGCAGATTTTTATTCAACCAAGCAAGAGCACACATAAATTAGGATCAGATGTGCTCTTGCTTGGGGTTCCTCCTGCTCCAGCATATGTGCAGCCATTTTAAACTCTTTCACCTTAACTTTTGTACATGTTCATCCTTTTTTCACCTGTTTTAGCTTCTTCAGCCCTCTCACTCTACAGGTGTTCATCCTTTTCCATCCTTTTCATGCTTTTTTCACCCTTTTAAACTCTTTCAGACTTTAACCTTTCAACTTTTTAGCCCTTTTTTACCATTTTAACCTCTTCAATTACAGTTTTATTTCACCTTATTGCGCTCTTGCAACCCTCTTTTTTACATGTTTATCCTTTTTTCACCTGTTATCTTTTTCAGCCCTCTCACTCTATAGCTTTCCATCTTTTTCCATCCTTTTCATCCTTTTTTTGACCCTTTTAAGCTCTTTCAGCCTTCACCTTTTCAAGTTTTTAGCCTTTTTTCACCATTTTACCCCTTCCAGCCCTCTTACTCTACAGCTTTTCACCTTTTCAGCTTTCTAAAAATATTTTATCCTCTTCCAGCCCTCTTACTCTACAGCTTTTTAGCCTTTTCAGATATTCACCTTTCTGCCTTTTCAGCTCTTTCAAACATTCAACTTCATGTTCAGCAATTAAAATGTTCAACTTTTTCAACTCCTTTAGCCTTTAACTTTTCTGCCTTTTCAGCTTCATGTTCAGCTCCAGAAACTGTTCAGCTGGCAATATGTTCAACTTTTTAAGCTATTTCAGCCTTTAACTTTGCAACTTTTTCCGCTTTTCAGCCCTTTCAGCTTTTCAGCCCTTTCAACTTTTGTGGCATTTCAGATTTCAGCTTTTTCAGCTTTTCGGCAGTACATTCAGCAGATTTCGCTTCAGCATTCACACTGTATTTTTGCAGGAAATGCAATTTTTCTAGTTTCCTTTTTTAATCCTCCTGCTTGTGGAGGAAGAGGAGAAGCGGCTCTGGTTTATCTCCGGCTGAGAGGACCGTGGAGAGGTAAACCTGTTATTGGACCCACAATAATGTTATCAATATTATCATTATTAGCTAGCTAACAGTTTGGGGTAATTAACACACTACGTTAATGTTGACATATAAACTGTTGATCGCCACATATGGTTTTATTATGATTTTAAAGGCATTATTCCTATTTAAAGTGTTTAGGAGATAGTTTTGTTTGTTGTAATGATTTATAATAGTAATGGTAATAATAATAATAATAATAATTATTATTATTATGATTGTAATTATGATTATCATTATTACTATTATGAAATTATAATATTTGCTCTTTCCTAAAACATTGTTAGTGACATTGCAGCCGTGGATCGAGTCAGAACTGCAGACCCAGTTGATGGACGATGTGGTGGACAGAGGAGACTGGACCCCCAAACGCCCTGAGTACCGACCTGTTACTGTCCATCATCTGTAACTGTTTTAATATAGCTTTTAAGAATACTTGTTTTTGTTAATAATTAACAATAATCTGTAAATAGGTAGTTATGCTGTCATTTTGTAAATAGTTGTAAATGTTAAGACCTTAATAATAAAAGAAAACATTCAATCCCTTGTTGTCCCTGAAAAGTAGCACTTGATGCTGTTAGCTGTTATAAATTGCACTTAAGCTGTAAATTCTGAATGGAATAGACTGCATGCAACAATAGAACAATATTTTATTTAATGAATTACATAAAATGAACAATTATGAACAAACAAATTTTTTTCATACTTTATTTATTGGTTTTCACAATTGAAAATATGACAGCATATATACAGGAGTGCAAGAACAATCTTAAAAAATTAAATTTTGGCAAGTCAAATTTAGCTTTGAGCTGGTCAAATGAGGCAAAAGTATCTGCTATGTACAGATCTTTAAATGAAACAATACCTTTCTTGCGTCAGACTAAGAAAGAGTCATGTTCAAGTGAGGGGGGAAATTGATGGTTTGCCACGATTGGGGCACAAAGTGAGCCAGCCTGCCAGCCGAAGTGTTTTCGCACCTGAGCCCATATACGCAGGGACTGATAAACTAGGGGGGCAGTAGATGCACGGCGTGGTGTGATAGGCATTGCTGAATACAGCAAGGCTGAGAGGGATACTGGGAGGCTTGCATCAGCCTCCATTTGGACCCAGGCAGGGGGCTTCATTGTTATTGTTGTTTCAATTCTACATATGAGGCCCTATCCCATAAAACATTTAATTACCGATATGTTTGCGCCCATTCGTCTCTGATGCATTGAAACCTGAGAGGATGCAAATCCGTGTATCATTCGTTCTTTTCATATTCAATTGACATTCCAAAAATCAAAAAACGAAAAAAGGTTTGTTATTTCCTTATCCGTTTATGAATCTGGTGCCAAAAAACAAATAATGGTTGGTAATGGTAATTTTTTGTACTTTCGATTTATTGCTCAGATCAAAAATAGGAAATGAAATAAAGGGCCACGGAAGGATTTTGATTTTGATATTTAAGTGCAGTCGGCACAAGGTGGGCAGCAGCGGAAAGAACCACCGCAGCAGACACGGACACGGAGGCAGTGCCGGTCCGAAAGAGCTGCAAACGGAACCAAACGTCGGACACTTGAAATGCCACAAGCCCGTGTGTGTTAACTGTGAGGAGAGCGGAGTTAATCTGCGGACTGTGACCAGTGATCAAAACGGATATTTATTTGTTTTAGATCAGCTCGTTTCCAGCTTTATTGATCATTATTTTTTTTTATCATATATTATTAAGTGTTAAATTAATTTTAATTGTTAATTTTCGTGTTCTGATTTTACTCTATTAAAATCTTGTGTAAATACATGAAATAATTGCAGTTTACTGTACAATGATATGAATATTGATAAATGTATAGCTAATTAATTTTGTGAAAATGTAGGCTACATTTTGGTGTTATTTCGTTTATTTAAAAAAAAAATATCATGACAATGAATGCATTCATCACTCAATTTGGGTATTTAGCTACATGAGAGAATATAAGAATATAGAGTTAGTATTATAGCGGTCCAAATGACCGCTTACGGCTGTTCTAGTAGTGTTTGAGTTCCGGCCCTTCTGAAGTCCAACTGACGCTTTGGTCCAATCAGAAACACATCATTTTATACATTGTGACCAAGTGTTAAAATCTCTCTGGGGCAAGAAACCAGGAATGAGCAGGGGGAAAAAACGAGGATTGAAGTTGGTTTTCAACAAAATGCAAATGCATTTCTGCTTTTCAGTGCTGAGAATGCTCTAATTATGTCATCTCTGTCGAGTGACTTCTCAATTGAGATTAGAGCGAGCGCTGACAGCCGCTCCTGCAGCATCGTTGACCTCAGGTGTGTTTTAATGAGTTTCAAGCAAGAGAAACTCCTCTCTCCGCTTGCTACAGTCACGGGGACTGTCAACATCAGTCGGAGGGCGATGCTGAGCTTTGGGTCCAGGTCCAGCAGGTTGTTGGTGTAGATGTAGCTCAACATCTGCAGGCCAGTATTTTCCTGTCCCGGCACAGCGGTGACAGCAGCTGATACCTCGCGCACCAGCTTTTTTTTTTTTGATTGGCCATCCCGATTGGCCAGTGGGTGCTCAACGTTGTCAGTGGGTGCTCGAGCACCGGAGCACCCACAGGATCGGCGCAGCTGTACCCTCGGCTGCCGGGGCCCGTTTCATTTTTAATTTTTTTTTTGTGGGCAGACTGGGGGCCCCCCTGGCTGTCGGGGCCCGTTTCAATTGAAACGGTTGAAACATAGGTAAGGCCACCTATGATTGTGCAGCAGAGTTGACAGGAAATAGTTCACTTTTTGAGACATTAATCTTATACCCAGAAAGGTTGGTAAAACAATCTAATGTAGTTATAATATGCGGTAAAGTATTCTGGGGATCAGTGATATATAACAATAAGTTGTCAGCATATAACGATAACTTATGTTCCTTTCCACTCCTGAATATGCCGCGAATCTCAGGTGAAGAGCGCAATGATGCTGCGAGAGGCTCGATAGCTATTGCGAATAAAAGGGGTGAGATTGGGCATCCTTGCCTCGTGCCACGTTGCAACGGGAAATATTGGGAGTCCATATTATTAGTGCGTACTGACGACACTGGAGATTTATATAACAATTTTAACCACGATATGAATTTTGGACCAAATTTAAATCTCCCTAGACACTGAAAAAGGTAGCCCCACTTAACTCTATCAAACGCCTTTTCAGCATCCAGAGAGATAATTATTTCGGGTAGCGGCTGATCAGGATCTGTGTTCTGCATGATATTTAAAAGTCGAAGGATATTAAAAATGAAAGGCGTTTTTTTGGAAAACCAGTTTGATCTGGAGAGACAATGGAAGGTAGGGTAGCTTCCAGGCGGTGAGCTAAGATCTTAGCTAACAATTTGAAGTCCACATTCAGGAGTGATATCGGGCGGTAAGACCCACAACTAAGAGGATCCCTACCCTTTTTCAAGATAACTGAGATAGAGGCCTAAGAGAAAGTGAATGGAAGTTGGCCCTTGGCAAAGGATTCCTCAAAAACAGTGAGTAAAATTGGCAGCAACTTATCTCTGAATCTCTTAAAGAATTCGACTGTGAAACCATCAGGTCCCGGAGCTTTAGCATTTTGCATGCTGTAAAGAGCTGATCTTGTTTCAAAGACAGAGGTTGTTCCAATTGCTCCATGAATGATTCACTTATTTGCCGTAGATCCACGCTCTGAAAAAAACAACTCCAGCCTAGAAGGGTCGTGGACCACCTCAGAGCCGTAAAGGGAAGAATAAAATACTTTAAACTCCTTATTTATCTCCTGCTCAGAGATCTGACCATCATATTTATGGATACTTGTGATCAGGGTAGAGGGTGTGAACTAGGGCTGGGCGATATGGCCTTTTACTAATATCCAGTGGCGCCCCCAGAACATTTTCATGGGGGGGCCAGATGGGGCCAGTGAAAATCTTAGGGTGGCACACCAAAATGGTTCTTCTTGCGGCAACTCAGATTCAGCTCAAGTCTGTGGTTGTTTATTGCATTCCCCTTGACTCTTTTTCATTAAAAAGACAATATGCATCCAACACAGTTACCTCAATTTTGAGAAACACACAAACATTTCTGAAAAAACACAAAAATGTTGTTTTTGGTGGGAGCACTGGGGGGGCCAGTGGGGTGGCCAGCAATTTTCCAGGGGTGGCCACTGCTAATATCCCGATAATTTTAGGCCATGTCACGATACGCGATATATATCTCGATATTTTCCCTTAGCCTTGAATTAACACTTTGATGCATACAATCATGCTAGTATGATGATTCTATGTGTCTACATTAAAACATCGCTCATACTGCATTAATATGCTGATTTCATGGATCAAAGCAAAAAAAAATCTTTTGACTGAAATGTTTTTTCGAGCTGTAGCCAAGTCATATTAGCAATTTGTAATTTGTGAAACATGTTACTTGACACATGCTAAAAAAATCAGATAAGAGTTACAGCCTCCCCCACACCATGTTCTCTAATGCAGACATCAACCAATTGACCATTGACCAACAGTGTTTTACAGGAGGATGATCTGAACAGCTGTTCTATTCACACTTTTCAATGTAATTTTCAATCTATGAAATCAAACTGTGCCTTTTTTTAGCCAAGCTTCTCTCAAGATTTACTCTTTCAAATAATCAACCATCTAGAGAACCTTATTAGTTTGCTATTTTTCTACTTCTTCTCATCATCATTATCATTATTTATTATTATTATTATTATTATTATTATTATTATTATTATTGATGTTTAAAGTGAACCTCTTATCATTTAACATGACACGCCATCAGACTGACAAGGCTGCAAAAGTTGCTGTTTGTATGATGTATTTTTATGTTAAATGATAAGAGGTTCACTTTAAACATTAATAATGATAATAACATAAAGAACAAATGTAAAGCCTCAGAGCTTCTTTGATTATTAACAGTATGTTAGTGATGACAGAAAGGTGATAACTCGCCATCAGACTGACAAGGCTGCAAAAGTTGCTGTTTGTATGATGTATTTTTATCACCTTTCTGTCATCACTAACGTACTGTTAATAATCAAAGAAGCTCTGAGGCTTTACATTTGTTCTTTATGTTATAATACAAGATTTCAGCATTGAGCTACAATCAGGCTACATTCGTGATTTTGTACAGTCAAACTAACCAAAAACTTCTTATTGATCATTATAAAGTTTCAGGGCGTTCCTGTAACCATGGTAACTCACGGTGCCAGAGGGGAGGGAGAGACGCTGAATGAAGCCGTTTACACAGATACACTGCAGACAAAGTCCAGACTATAGTTGTTATTTCACACATGTAGCACACAACAGGAGACTCTCCGTGTCAGACGAGTTCTCACGTGATAAACTATAAACTCAGAAACTAATTGGTAACGTAGCAGCACGACGAGTTCCTGCTAGCTAAGCAGCTATACTTTAGCGCCGCTCCATGTTTAGATCCCGCCCTGTGTGGGTCACTACACTGTCATTGGTCAGGCGCGCACACGCTGTTAACGATACCATTGGCTGCAGAGTGTGACAATCAATCTAGGTGCGTTTGTTTTATCTGTCTGTGCGGAGAGATGAGAGAGAGTGAAAAAAACCTGTAGTTCAGTGCCCGCGACTAAAAGAAGCAACTGTGTGACAATTGAATGTATACTCGAATATTCACGATGTAGTCATTTTCTACATCCCACAGAGAACAAGCCGCGATACATCGAGTATATTCGATATATCGCCCAGCCCTAGTGTGAACTGCTTGATCTGTCGGGCAAGAACCTTGCCTGCCTTGTCTGAGTGTTCATACAGATTAGAGCGAGACTGCAGCAGTAGCTGCTCTGTATGATGAGTGGTCAACAAGTCGAAATCAGTCTGCAGAGCTGACCTCTCCCTCAAAAGTTCAGGGGTGGGAGCAGTCGAATATTTACAGTCCAGCTGATGAATTTGGTCAGTGAGATCCTTAAAGCACTGTGTTTTCTACTCCTGCCCTCCTAGGTGGAGTATGAAATAATCACTCCTCTTAGAAAAGCTTTAAGCGATTCACAGAGAATAGATTTGCTAACATCTGGTGTGTCATTCGTGGACAAGAAAAAATCTATTTGTGTGTTTATGTGGTTGAAGAACCCCTCATCACTGAGTGAAGCATTGTTAAAGCGCCACGGACGTCGAGCAACTTTCTTAGGGAAGGATATTTGCAAAACTACAGGCCCATGATCAGAAATGACAATACTTTCGTACCTGCAATCTCTGACTGAGGTCAACAACTGGCCCTCAATTAAAAAATAATCAATGCGTGAGTAAGAATGATGCACAGGGGAGAAAAATGATTAGTGTCTTAAATCGGGATACAGGAAACGCCAGGGATCAGTTATATTATAAGGAAGGAATTAATAATCTTCGCTGATATTGTTATATTGTAGGGGGTGCTAGAGGACCGGTCTAATACCGAATGTAGTAGACAATTAAAGTCACCTCCTAGAATAAGCCTGTGTGTGTTTAAATTGGGTAACGAGGATAAAAATCTCTTCAAAAATTGTGCATCATCCCCGTTTGGCGCATATACGTTAGCCAGAATTATAGGTATATTATACAGGGTACCTGTGACCACAACTAGAGTTTAGATCGGGCCCAAAAAATCATGCCCGACCCGACCCGAGCCCGTGCACGTTGTTACCGAGCCCGGCCCGACCCGACACATTAACTGTAATTATAAGCCCGAACCCGATTTAAACCCGACATTTTTTTAATATGTGGGCTGTTATAACTGACGTTCTCAACTACAATTCCGAGTTATTTGAACAGCAGAAATCTGTTTAGAATTATCTTAATGAATAATGCAACAAGTGCAGCACTTAATGCACTCACAAAAGCCGACACATGTTGTCACGGCCCACGATTTGTTTAAAATGGGTCCATACCTCCGATCTTCCTCCAAACTTGCTCACAGTTAATTCTCCTGTTTTTCTTTTTTTTTCTTTACATCTTCAAGCTCCCTGTTGCTCTAAGCTACACAATCAGTGATGCCGGTAACGTGTCACCCTAATCTGACCACTTTTGCCAGTAACGAGTAATCTAACACGTTAATATTTCCAAACCAGTAATCAGATTAAAGTTACTTATTCAATTGACTGTGCATTACTATCATTTTTGTAATTTTCCTTAGTAAAATATATATTTTCTCTTTATTCTTGAGTCATGGGGAGTGATGTCACCTGCGCGAGAAGTCACGTTTCCAGCACGAGCAAAACTCACTCTTGTGTTAGACCATGCAGCGACACAAACAACGTGGAGGGAGGAGAGAGATGCGCGTTTTGTAGCTGGAAATTACAGTCATTATTTTGAGTTATTAAAAAATACAAAACACAAATGCTTGATCAAGGGCCCGGCCCGACCCGGCCCGAGGATAGTGACGGGAAATGTCGGCCCGACCCGACCCGCGGACCTGTTCGGGTCAGGGTCGGGCTCGGGTTCGGGCAGAGAATCTAAACTCTAACCACAACATATCTCACGCGGTGGTCTGCAGTGACAGTTTGCATAATAAAAGGAGTATTCTTATTAACAAGAATTGCAGCTCCTCTAGACTTGCATTGATAATTAGAGTGATATCATTGCCCTACCCACCCCTTACATAATCTAATATGGTCGGAGGTTGTGAGATGGGTTTCTTGCAGGAAAGCGACATTAACATCAAGCCTTCTCAGATGGGATAAAACTCTATTACGTTTGATAATGTGATTGACTCCCTTGGTGTTCCAACTGATGCAGTTCATTGTAATATCGTCATTACTCCTGGTCAGCACTGAATTAACCATAATCAAAGGAAAACAAGGAATTGACTGCTGTTAAAGCATCCACAGGATATCGCTGACGCCACCACACACACCCATTAATACAAAAATACAAAAGGTTAAACATACAGACAAAAAACACATCATGCCCCCTTTCCGGAATTACCTCTCCCCAAACGAGAGGTAAGAAGCCCCATACACACTTGGTACTCTTCCATTGCGCTTCCATACGCAGAGAGAAAAAAAACACACACACACACACACACAAAAAAAAACACTGCTCCTTAGAGTGTTATATGTTTCAGTAGTCACAATTAAAAAGAAACTAAAAAATCCCTGCCTTCAATATCCAGGAATAAACGTGGAGAACCAATCATGATAATAAAGGAAACTAAATATATACACACAAATAAAATAGTGTGGTCTGCTAGAAACAAGGATATGTACTTGTGAGCTGCATGAAGAAAACATATGAACATACCAGTTCTGTACCTCAGCTGAGCCTAGGATCAAAAGACTAAAGAATATATGCAGTCAGTTTCTTGATTAGTATTCATCCAAATACGTCCCTTACGAGAAAGAAAAGAAAAAGGAATAATAAAATAAATAAATGTCTCTCTTCCTTCCTCATTAATAATAGGTATATAAAGAATAAATGAGGAAGTGATCAAAAGTCGAGTCCAAGAAGAAATGAAATAGATAAGTAATAAGGGTAATAATAATAATAATAATAATAATAATAATAATAACTAGAACTGCAAGAGCCCACAGAAGTTGGCCCCAAAGGATGACGGGCTCGGGGCAAAAGTGAGGACACAGGCCAACGTCTGAGTCGTGGTATTCGCTGTAATGGGAAGTGCAGTGGAAGTGCAAAAGGCTGAATGTGTGCCGATTTGGATTTGTTGTACTAAGCCACGCCCACATTGACCAGTCATGACCACCTTCTAGTTATGGCCTCAGGATTGGCCCTACATCATACCGACCAAATTTCGTAAACATCGGTGTAGCCGTTCAGGAGATATAAACTTCCGATATCTTTAGCGCCCCCTAGTGGCCAAGCTTTGCCAAATTCGGCTCATCCCTTCCCAGTATCATGCCAACCAAGGAACTCAAATTTGTTGTTAATAGCATTTAGTTTGACCGAGATATCAAACAGTTTACATTTTTATAGCTAGCTACAGAAATGTGTTTGTTAATAATTTGCGCATTTTTTGACCGAGCAAGTATCAGGGGAATGAGGACACGGTTCACAGTGTCCTTTCCAGACTGCCTCTCTGTATGATTTATTCAACATCATGTATCATAACAGTCACATAAGCGCAAAGAATATCATTTGACCTCATCTGTGCCGTCATTCCCCTGCTTTACCTGTTTTCTCCCATGCACTATCATGTTGTGAAATCATTATTAATAAAAGCTACTGATTTCATAGTGATAGATTTAGACTTCACCTTCTACATCTGTTCAAGTTGTTCCTTTAACTCCTGGTACTACTCGTACCAGGAGTTATATGCTTGGGGTGTCGTTATGACTGGAAAAAGCCCTACTCATGAATCCAAGTTTCAGATTTGCAGTGTTGGAGGAAATACTCCGATCTTTTACTTAATAAAAGGGAGTGTCGTGGAAATTCTCCTTGTGAGGTAGAGAGTTGCTAAGTCTCCAAAGAACTTCAGATTTCAGCGTAATGAATCAGATCTCGTTTATTCACGCAGCGTGGAGAAGAAGGCAAGAGCGTTCTTCTGACAAACTCTAACATGATTTCTGTTTAAATACAGTCAGTGTGAGGAGGTTGCCTCCGGTTACGACAGTCATAAAACACAGTTTCTTTACATTACAATGAGTCTTTGATGTTGGGTGAATCCTGTCCTCTCAGGACAGTGACCCTTTGATGCAATAACACATAAACAGCAAATGGCATTTTATCTAAATTGTATCTTTCCATGTGGGGGAAAGTGTTGTCACCTGTGGCTTCTTTTAACACTTCATGTAAATGTCATTCTCTACTCTTCCTGTCCTTAAGCACATTTGATCAGTGAGACAGTAAGACTATGTAATTTCTTACAGGAGCAAAACCAAAGTTTACTTAAAACGTCCACAGTACAAATACTTCATTTCATGCATGCAAGGAGTCTAGGAAGTACTAAGTTCAGTGGTGTATGAATCACGGACTACTTGTGGAAAATAAGCGTTTTATTCCACATCAAAGTTGGGTGAAATATCCTTAATTTTGTGATCTGGTCAGGATTTTGACACAGGATTACTCGAAAAGTACACAACAAAAGTACTTCATATTATGCATGCAGGTAGTCTAGGAAGTACTCAGTTCAGCAGTATATGAATCAGAGACTACTTATGGAAAATATGTTTTTTATTGCACGTCAAAGTTGGGTAAAATATCCTTAATCTTTTGATCTGGTCAGGATTTTGACAGAGGATTACTCGAAAAGTACACAGTAAAAGTACTTCATATTATTCATGCACGTAGTCTAGGAAGTGCTAAGTTTAGCGGTATATGAATCATGGACTACTAATGGAAAATAAGCTTTTTATTCCACCTCAAAGTTGGGTGAAAAATCATTAAGTTTTTTCTCTCGTCCTCTACTTTGAAATCCGGACGCATACCTTCAGTTTATTACCGGGAATAATTACTGTAAAAGTATCGTAATTTTCACGGGTCTGACTGTGTGACTGCAGTCCGCCCCAGTGTCACTACCAGAATCTTTTTAGAGCGGTTTCATTACGATTACCGTAAATGTTAGTAGATTCGCGCACTAGAAAACAACGTGCGGCTGATTTGACCAAGCAAACGCGAACCACGGCTGGCTTGACCGCAGTGGGCTTTTCACCGCGTCAATCTGTGCATGTGACAGAACAACAACTGTTCGTTCTTTAGCCAAGGACGGTTAGCTTGTCTTCTTTTTCTTCTTCTTCTTCTTCTTCTTCTTCTTCTTCTTCTTCTTCTTCTTCTTCTTCTTCTAGGATTCCCGGCACCAGCAGGGCAGGCTCCTTAGCGGGCAGGCCCTCCGCGAGGGGCTGAAAACACTGCCACCTAGTGTTGAGGAGGGCGGGCCATTTGTGAATCACGACCTTTTTCTTTGTGGATCTGTGTGAATCTCGACAAGAACGTCTCAGAAATACGTCATCGAGGAAAGAGCTGCGTGTGTGTGATTGGTGGTCCACAAATGCTGAATCAGACTTCACAAGCAGAATTTTCCGTTTTTGCAAATATAAAATTATATATTTACAAGTACACATTTTATTTACAAATACACATGTATTTGTAAAAACCAAAATACAAATTACAAATTAGAAATGTGCATTTGTGGAAGGAATATTTACATGCATAGAACAACACTGCCACCTAGTGGTGAGGAGGGCGAGCCATTTGTGAATCACGACCTTTTTCTTTGTGGATCTGTGTGAATCTCGACAAGAACGTCTCAGAAATACGTCATCGAGGAAAGAGCTGCGTGTGTGTGGTTAGTGATCCACAAATACTGAATCAGACTTCACAAGCAGAATTTTCCGTTTTTGCAAATATAAAATTATATATTTACAAGTACACATTTTATTTACAAATACACATGTATTTGTAAAAACCAAAATACAAGTTACAAATTAGAAATTTGTATTTGTGGATAGCAAAACACGTGTGCAAACCAAGGAATGTTTGTAGATCACCCTCTGTGCGTTTACAGGTATTTATGAGACAAAAATAACTCCATAGGAAATAAAGCAGCCTGATCTGAATCGGTTCATCTTGGTCCATTTATGTACATGAAGTAAAAATAGTCTCTAAAATCTCCACAGTCACAATAAGATTTAAGACATAAGTCAGAACGTCTAAGGTTTGAAAGTGAAGGCTTTTAAGGCTTTACTTCCAAAGGCATCACACTGAGCAGAACCACTGATTTCAACGGACATTGAGGTTTTAGTGTCCCTGGAAGTTTAACATATCTGGTGTTGGTTGTTCAAATGAGTCAAAACCGAGTATAGACCCAATACTTACATTTAAATGCGAGATCTGCGCCACTTGAGGTCGCCATTATTTATTTATTTATTTCTTCTCTTTGGCCGCGCGATGAATCGTGGGATAAGTGTGGTAGCGGTGCACACTCCAAAAACAGGTAAAAGGAGTGCGTATTTGTGGGTTGTAATCAGAACACCCACTAAACATTAGACGTCTGATGGACGTGCAGATCATGTCTATATTGCGAAAATGACCTCGAAAAGACGTCGTTTGGACGTCTAATGTTTAGTGGGCACTTTGGCTGTGTCCAAATTCAGGGGCAGCATCCTTCAAGGACCCATCCTTCGCTGCCAGCAACGGCAGGGTCCTTCAGAGAGACCTGCAGGCAGCGTCAGCCTGTTGTGAAATTGGACAGTCTACCCTTCGCAGCATTTCCTTGCGTCACCAGATGATCATCCCGCCCCGACCCGTACGTCACTATTTATGCAGCCCAGGTCCGCGAAAGTGACACGAAGAGTAAAGTCCGACTGTCAAATATGTTTGCGCTTCAGGAATTCCTGATTTCCTTTTTAATTCCTTCTCAATGTGGAGGAAGGAGAAGCGGCTCTGGTTTATCTCCGGCTGAGAGGACCGTGGAGAGGTAAACCTGTTATTGAACCCACAGTAATGTTATTAATATTATCATTATTAGCTAGCTAACAGTTTGGACTCATTAACATAATGATACATTACGTTAATGCTGACATGTAAACTGCTGATCGCCACATATGGTGTTATCATGATTTTAAAGGCATTGTATTTAAAATGTTTGGTTGATAGTTTTTTTGTTGTAATTTATTATTATTATTATTATTATAATTAGAGTATGAAATTATAATTCTTGCCTCATTCTTAAAACATTCTTAGTGACATGGCAGCCATCGGAGTCAGAACTGCAAACCCAGTTGATGGACGATGTGGTGGACAAAGGAGACTGGACCCCCAAACACCCTGAGTACCGGCAGCAGCAGCACTGCAGGGACTCCTGCTCAGCCTGTTACTGTCCATCATCTGTATTTGTTTAAATATTGTTTTTAATAATAATTGTTTTTGTTAATAGTTAATAATAATCTGTAAATAGTTATTTATGCTGTAATTTTGTAAATAGTTGTAAATGTTAATACCTTAATAATAAAAGAAAACATTCAATCCCTTGTTGTCCCTGAAAAGTAGCACTTGATGGTGTTTGCTGTTATAAATTGTACTTAAGCTGTAAATACTGAATGGAATAGACAACGTGTAACAATACTACAATATTTTATTTCATGAATTATATAAAATGAACAATTATAAACAAATAATTTAAAAATAACTCATATATTAACTAAATAACAGAAATAATGTCAGGATTGTCTTCTGGAGCAGAGAAGAGCCTCTCCATCCTCTCTGCAGCCTCATGTCCTTTTTCATTCTCCCTCCTCCTCGAAGCAAGAGAAAAGGTGAACACAAGATCACATTAACACAGGGATGCAAAGATTTACAAAAAGTGACATCAGGACTGACAAATCAGCTATTTATTATTTATTATTAGTAGGGCTGTCAGTTTAACGCGTTAATTAGATTAATTAATTACACTGCAAATTAACGCAATTCATTCTGAGATTCTGAAAGGCAATTCAATGCGCGAGCATTTTAAATTTGGCCCATTGAATGACCCATAGGCTACTTGGCAGTGGCACGTCACTAGCTGTGTCTCAATTCAGGGTCTGCACACTTTGAGTGCGCATTTGAAGTGCGATTACGTCATTATACCGCGGCGAAGGGTGTCCCAATTCAAAGTGTTCTCATAATGCACCCCACAAATGCGCACTCCTTTTACCTGTTTTTTGAGTGTGCACCGCTACCACACTTCGAGGTCTCACATATCCCAAGAATCATCGCGCGCCCTAAGAGAAGAAATAAATAAATAAATAAATAATGGCGACCTCAAGTGGCGCAGATCTCGCATTTAAATCGAAAGTTACGTATGTAACTACGGTTCTATGAATCCTCGATGACCGCCAGAGGCGGTGCTTTAGCACTGAATGTCTCCATCTCGCGCATGTGCAGGTCGAGTGTTTATACCAACAAAGTCACCCGTGAACCCTGACAATACCGGCGAGCCTATATCTTCCGGTGACGTCAGAGGATCTGTTCCTGCAGAATCTTCTCGCGAAACCACAAGGATTCTGAGTGACAGAACGCTCTGGTGGTCATCCAGGATTCATAGAACCATAGTTACATACGTAACTTTCGTTCTATGTCATCCTTACTGACCGCCAGAGGCGGTGCTTTAGCACTGGATGACCCATAACAACAAGGTCACGAGGAATGCCAATACATACCTCAGTGAGAGGAAGCGGTAGAGGTGGGCAACAGGGCCACACCCAGTGGGTGGGGAGTGGCCACATTCACCTGATAGAATCTGGAGAAGGTAGTTGGCGATGCCCACGAGGCCACATCGCAGATGTCCCCCAGGGGCACACCACGCAGAGCCGCCCATGATGTAGACACAGCCCTAGTAGAGTGGCACCTCACCCCGGATGGCAGGGGGTGACCACTGTGTTTATACTCTTGGGTGATGACATCCACAATCCAATGCGACAGTCGCTGTTTGGAGAGGGCACGGCCTTTCTTAGGACCACCATAACAGAGGAACAGCTGTTCTGACCGTCTCATGTTTGTGGTCAGGGTTATATAGGCTCTTAAAGCCCACACGGGGCACAGCAGTCCTAACCTTTCCTCTCATGCGGGGGGAATAAACTGCGCCAGGTGGATAGGTCGGTTAATGTTCGACAGTGACAGAACCTTAGGAAGGAAAGCTGTATTCGGCCACAGAGTGACCCCTGAGCCATCTGAGTTCTCTCAGGCATGAGTCACTCACTGAGAGAGCATGTAGCTCCCCAACATGCTTTGCTGAAGTGATGGCAAGGAGAAAGGCGGTCTTAGCAGACACCCACTTCAACTCTGCCTGCGCCAGGGGCTCAAAAGGAGGCAGACACAGAGCATCCAGCACCAGTGGCAGATCCCATGCTGGGATTCTCTGTGCCTTTGGGGGTTGTAACCTCAGGGCTCCCTTCAGAAAGAGGGACACAAGTCTGTGGCACCCCACAGTGTTGTCGTCAACTTGAGCGTGTCGAGAGGAAATGGCCGCCATACACACCCTCAGAGTAGCGGGGGCCTGTCCGCGGTTCAGGAGTGACTGTAGGAACTCCAGAATTTTTGGAATTGTACAGTGCACTGGGTCCTCACCCCTGTCTGAGCACCAGACAGAGAACAGTTGCCACCTGTTTTCATACTGCATCCGGGTAGAAGGTGCCCTAGTGTTCAGTATAGTATGTTGGACCATGTCTGAACACTCTCTCAGCAGCGGGTTGGGCCCTGCAGTGGCCAAACCCAGAGCTGCAGGCGATGAGGGTCGGGATGCCAGACCTGGCCCCCTAGCTGAGACAGGAGATCCATCTTATCTGGGAGACGCCACGGTGAGCCGCGGCAGAGCCTGTGCAGCAGAGGGAACCATTTCCTCCCTGGCCAGAAGGGGGCTACCAATAGCAGCCTGTGGCCCTGCTGGAGGACCCTCTGCAGTATTTGAGGAATCAGGGGCATCGGTGGAAAGGCATAGAGAAGGCCCTCTGGCCAATCATGGGTGAGAGCATCCTGGCCCAGAGGGCTGGTCTCCTCTGTCAAGGAGAACCAGAGGGGGCAATGGGTCGACTCCTCTGTGGCAAAGAGATCCACTTCTGCCCTGCCGAAGACGTTCCAGATATTGAGCGCCACCTCTGGGTGAAGCCGCCACTCCCCCGGTGGAGGCTTGCAACGTGATAGGAAGTCTGCGGCCCGGTTCCGTTTCCCCGGCAAGTACATCGCCCTTTTGCTGGCTAGGCGGGGGGCCACCCACAACAGGAGATCCCGGGACACCTGCAACAGCCGTGCAGACCTGGTTCCCCCTTGGTGGTTTATGTGAGAGACGGTTGAGACGTTGTCCGACCATACTAGCACATGCCTCCCATTCAGGAACGTTAGAAAAAGCTGCAGTGCCATGTGCTCCAGCACATTTATATGGTCTGAGCGGTCCTGTGCAGGCCACAGGCCTTGAGCTGTCCTGTTCTGCCAAACAGCACCCCACCCTGAGCGGGATGCGTCTGTTGTGACAGTCTCCCGACGGGATGTAATGGAGCCCATGGGCATGCCCTGAAGGAGAAATGATCTCTCCCTCCATGGGGCCAGGGCAAGGAGGCAACGCTGTGACACCTTGAGTTTCCTGTCCCGGTGCCGCTTGGCATCCAAGTGGAAGCTGTTTAGCCACCTCTGAAGGGGACGCAGTGATAGCAATCCTAATGGGACCACAGTGGCAGCAGCTGTCAGCTTGCCTAGGAGGCGCATATACTGGACGTAGCGTAAGCTGCGGCCCTCCTGGAAGAGGAGAAGGAGGCGGAGGATGTCGTCCACGCGCCGAGGTAATGGACAGGCCTTCATGGCAACGGCATCCAGAGTCACCCCCAGAAAGAGTGTATTCTGTGAGGGGACCAGGCAGCTCTTTGTGAAATTCACTCTGAGCTGGGCCACATGTGAGAGGAGAATCGCTGTATCCCTGGTCACCTGAGACCGGGATGGCGCACAGACCGGCCAGTCGTCCAGATATGGCTGCCGCCACACACCTGGTGAACACCCGTGGGGAAAGGGAGAGGCCGAACGGGAGCACCCTGAACTGAAAATAGTGGCCCTGAAAGGCAAACCGCAGAAATTGTCTGTGGTGTGGTGCTATGGGAACATGAAAGTATGCGTCTTTCAAGTCTATTGAGGTAAACCATTCCCCTCTGGCAACAGTACGCAGAACCTCTGCAGTACTGAGCATGTGGAACCTCAACACCTTCAGGAACCTGTTGAGTCCCCTCAGGTCGAGGATAGGGCGGAGTCCGCCATCTTTCTTTTCAACAAGAAAGTAAGTCGAATAGAACCCCCCGGGTGACAGGGGGTCTACTGGCTCGATGGCACCCTTATCCAGGAGGGCGGACAACTCCTGGTTGAGGGCATGGGCTTTTGCCGGGTCGCGTATGATGGTCATCCTGACCCGGCCGAAGGCTGGTGGCCGGCGTCGGAACTGAAGTTTGTACCCGTGGGTTAAGGTGGAAATCACCCAAGGGTCCGTGGTGGAAGCAGCCCAGTAGCTGGGCTGCCCGAATTCTCAGCGCCTGGTCCCCCGGCCTCCAGAGACCCTGGGGGGACGACGGCCAGCGTCAAAGGTCTGAGGTTGTCTAGAGGGTGGACGTTCGGGGGCTCGAAAGCTCTGAGGACCTTGTTGAGCCGGCTGTTAAGCCGGTCGCTAAGACCTAAGGTGGCTGCTGGGGAGAGTCTGTGGCCGAGAGCGGCGCCTTGAGGGAACTTAAGAGCCCCCGGGCCTGCTGGGAGGAGGCATACTCCTGTTGAGCCTAGAGAGCTGCTGTCGAGTCTGCCTGGCCTGGACTGTGCGCTCAAGCACCTCTACAGCAGCTGACCCAAAAATCTCACCGGGCTCCACTGGGACGCTGCGGAGGGTTCTCCAACATGCCTCGGTGAGAGGTGACTGTGCCAGCCACACCTGGTGGCGAGCCTGGACAAGTGTCGACATCAGGCGCCCCAGTTCTCTGGACATCAGAGCAAATGCCTGCAGATATGCATCGCCAAAGCTGTTGACGGAAGCGTCCGGCGTAGCCTCCTACAGGGATGCTGAGAGAGCGAGCATCAGATGCGAGAGGGAATTTCCAATGCGTGGGCCATACGGATAATGGCACCCATGGAGTTGTCCTCTGACCCAGCACCGCAACTGCGGGCTGAGGAGCGGGAGCTCGCCCCCGAGGTGTGAGAGGCAGCATCCTGGGGGACCACGTCTGCCCCATAGTCAGTGAACTCAGTGGCTGAAGCCGCCACGGAGAGCACATCCTCCTCTGGTTCGAACATGGCAGCAGGGGAAGCAGGAGCACCCACATCCACTGCACCAGTCCCAGACTGGATGGCTAGGAAGAGGGATTTCATTTGATTTAGCTCCTCGGTCAACTGGTCCATCCTGGAGGCCAGTTTAGACTCCTTGACCCTCTTCCCGGAGGAGGCGCCCGCAGCCTCTGCCGCCCGACGTTTAGATCGGCTAGGCTGTCCTGGAGGCAGTCGCTGGGCTGGGGTCAACTGGTCTGGCTCCGGAACATGGCCCAGCAGGTGTTCGGCCTCAGCCAGTCTGGAAACCCACACTGCCCGGGGCATGAAGCTACAGTTCATGCACGGGTCCTCCGAAAGCCCCTCCCTCAGGTGTTCGAGGCCAAGGTACGGAGGGCACATATCATGACCATCTTCGGACTGCAGAGAGGCCAGACAGGCCGAGCAAGAGTGGTCACCGAGCATGGTGACAACCGGTATAATATATATAATTTATTATTCGTCTGCTAACTACAAGGGCAACAGCACCCGCCTATGCTGGGAGCAGGAGTGAGAGCACTGCCGTCACCAGCAAGGGTCAGCTTGCTGCACAAAAAAAAAATAAATAGGCCGAGCGAAAACGCTGGTAAAACTGCAAGAAGAGGATGCAGCTGTTACAGAAAAAGAGTAGTAATATACACCTATGATGGGAGTGGGAGCGCACACACTGCCTTCACCAACACGGGCAAACTACAACTAAAAGCGGGTACAAGTTCTTGTACAAATTACTCACAGATGTAATGGTAGTACAGATGTCGGGAGAGGGAGCGAGAACACTGGCTTCACAAACATATAGACTACAACGGAAAACGGATACAACCAACGGTGTACCAATTACACAGACGCTAGGTCAAGCAGGCAATGCTAACCGCTAGCGCCCGTAACTAATAACACAAATGTCGGGAGAGGGAGCGAGTACAACGCCTTCACCAACCTTATTTAACAAAAGAAAGAGGTACTCAAAGGGAACGTAACACTACGCCTGGTATACTCAGCCAGTTGTAGAGACGAACCGATGGTGATCCGAAGCGATGTCCAACAAACCTCCCGTCTCAGCTCGTCGCAGCCCTTGGAGGGTGAGCAGCTCGCGGCTCCGACAAGTTGTCGCAGGGCTACCAGCGATGAGCAGCAGTGAGGTAAACTTTCTAGTTCGGCTAGAGCTCACTGATGTACGTCTACCTGCGAAGCGAGAAGATGAACAGGAACAGATCCTCTGACGTCACCTGAAGATATAGGCTCGCCGGTATCGTCAAGGGTCACGGGTGACTTTGTTGGTATAAACACTCGACCTGTGCATGCGCGAGATGGAGACATTTAGTGCTAAAGCACCGCCTCTGGCGGTCAGTAAGGATGAAATAGAACTATCCATCCATCCATCCATTTTCGTCCGCTTATCCGGGGCCGGGTCGCGGGGGTAGCTGCCTGAGCAGGGACACCCAGACTTCCCTCTCCCCGGACACTGCCTCCAGCTCTTCCGGGAGGATCCCAAGGCGTTCCCAGGCCAGCTGGGGGACATAGTCACACCAGCGTGTCCTGGGTCTTCCTCGGGGTCTCCTGCCAGGACATGCCAGGAACACCTCCCGAGGGAGGCGTCCCGGGGGCATCCGAAACAGATGCCCGAGCCACCTCAGCTGGCTCCTCTCGATGTGGAGGAGCAGCGGCTCTACTCTGAGCTCCTCCCGGGTGACAGAGCTCTTCACCCTATCTCTAAGGGAGCGCCCTGCCACCCTGCGGAGGAAACTCATTTCGGCCGCTTGTATCCGGGATCTTATTCTTTCGGTCATGACCCAAAGTTCATGGCCATAGGTGAGGGTCGGAACGTAGATTGACTGGTAAATCGAGAGCTTCGCCTTTCGGCTCAGCTCTCTCTTCACCACGACAGACCGATACAACGACCGCATTACTGCGGCCGCTGCACCGATCCGCCTGTCAATCTCACGCTCCATCCTTCCCTCACTCGTGAATAAGACCCCAAGATACTCCTCCACTTGAGGCAGGAACTCTCCCCCAACCTGGAGGGAGCAAGCCACCTTTTTCTGGTCGAGAACCATGGCCTCGGATTTGGAGGTGCTGATTCTCATCCCAGCCGCTTCACACATCGGCTGCAAACCGCCCCAGGACATGCTGGAGGTCCTGGCTCGAAGGAGCCAACAAGACCACATCATCCGCGAAAAGCAGAGATGAGATCCAGTGGCTCCCGAACCAGATCCCCTCCGGCTCCGTGTCAGCCAAGACAGCCCCACAACATCCAGAGACTTGAGGTACTCAGGGTGAATCTCATCCACCCCCGGTGCTTTGCCACTGAGGAGTTTCCCAACTACCGCAGTGACTTCAGCTTGGGTAATGAATGAATCCACCTCTGAGACCCCAGTCTCTGCTTCCTCTATGGAAGGCATGTCAGTGGGATTGAGGAGACCCTCGAAGTATTCCTTCCACCACCCGACAATATCCCCAGTCGAGGTCAACAGCTCCCCACCTCCACTGTAAACAGTGTTGGTGGAGGACTGCTTCCCCCTCCTGTGGCGCCGGATGGTTTGCCAGAATTTCTTCGAGGCCGACCGGTAGTCCTCCTCCATGGCCTCCCCGAACTCTTCCCAGACCCGAGTTTTTGCTTCCGAGACTACCCGTCAGCTGCCTCAGGAGTCCCCCGGGCCAGCCAGGCTCGGTAGGACTCCTTCTTCAGCTTGACAGCAACCCTTACTTCCGGGGTCCACCACCGGGTTCAGGGATTGCCGCCGCGACAGGCACCGGAGACCTTGCGGCCACAGCTCCGGACAGCCGCGTCAACAATGGAAGTGGAGAACATGGTCCATTCGGACTCAATGTCCCCAGCCTCCCTCGGGATCTGGTCAAAGCTCTCCCGGAGGTGGGAGTTAAAGATCTCCCTGGCAGAGGGTTCTGCCAGACGTTCCCAGCAGACCCTCACGATACGTTTGGGTCTGCCAGGTCTGTCTGGCCTTCTCCCCCGCCAGCGAATCCAACTCACCACCAGGTGGTGATCAGTTGACAGCTCAGCCCCTCTCTTCACCCAAGTGTCCAAGACATACGGCCACAAAGTCGATCATTGATCTCCGGCCTAGGGGGTCCTGGTGCCACGTGCACATATGGACACCCTTATGCTTGAACGTGGTGTTTGTTATGGACAAACTGTGACTAGCACAGAAGTCCAGTAACAAAACACCACTCGGGTTCAGATCGGGGAGGCCGTTCCTCCCAATCACACCCCTCCAGGTAACACTGTCGAACTAAGTATTGGGTTTATACTCGGTTTTCACTCCTTTGAACAGCCAACGGCGTAAAGCCTTAAAGCCTTCACTTTCAAACGTTACACATTCAGACTTATATCTTATATCGTATTGTGACTGTGGAGATGTTAGAGACTATTTTTTTACTTCATCTCTCTGCAAAAACAAACTCTGTCTGTGTGTGTGTGTGTGTGTGTGTGTGTGAAATATCTCTGTGGTTTCAACATGGCTGCTGCTTGGTTCAAGGGTGTGCCATGCGGATTTTTTTGGATTACAATGATACCGTTAATGAATTATTTCATAAATGCTTTATACATTCTGGAGCATAGTCTATCGGAGCCCCCACAGTGACATGCGTAATAGAGCCAGTCACTGCAGAGCTCAGGACTACGACACACATTAAGAAACAAGCGGATGTATACCTGCGGCAGCGGGAGCTGGACCGGGAGTTAGCCGGCGGTTCGGTCCCGTTCTGTTCTGTGCATCTAAACTGACTGTTGTGGATTAATGAGACCAAACGAGACTGGACCGTGTCTGTTCGGGTCTGAGGAGAGCGGATTTATACCTGCAGCGGCGCGAGCTGGGCCGGGAGTTAGCCGGCGGTTCGGTCCCGTTCTGTTCTGTGTATGATCTAAACTGACTGTTGTGGATTAATGTGAGTAAACAAGACCGGGCTGGTCTGTTCGGGTCTGAGGAGATGCGGAGACGCGCGGAAAAACAAAGTGGAATCAGAATCTGTGGATGTTCGTGTGTAGCTAGCGGCTAGCCACTAGCTAACAGTGTACAATGTTCTGCTAGCTGCTAGCCGCGAGCTAACCTACACGGCCCAACTCCCGAGTCGATGGACCGGACGCACCGACCTGTCCAAAACCGGACTTAGGGTAAATAATGTCCGCCACGCTTTCCGTCACGTTTGCTCTGTGTCTGGTGCAGAAGAAACGGTAAAAATGGGCTTTTGTCACGAAAGTGTTCAAGCAGCAAGTTTGGTTGTAGAGCAACAGAAAGTTGTGGGAGGGACTTCGGCGGATGATTGACAGGCAACGACGGCCGGTGTACAGACGGCGATATTGACATTTAGCGTGCTTGGAGTGTACAGTAGTGTGTTATGTAGTGTTTGGTGTCGTGTGTTTAGTGTGTAGTGAAGTCGTTTTTTTGTTTAATGAGTCAAAACAGAAGAAGCTGAATTTGGAGCAGGCAGTGCAGCTCTTCATTCAGCTGAAAGGAGCTCAGGCAGACCTGAGCATTGCCTGCATTTAAATGTAAATAGTCAAACAGAACTTTGCACATATTCAGCAAACAACAATTTATATTTGCATTATAAGTAATAAAAAATGGTTTGTTAAACATATTTGTGGTTTTCACCGTAAAAAATAACTTTTTCTACTCAGATTTTATGTTTTTTTGTGATTTTAGGTCTATTGTGTTAATACAATATGTCAAAATGAAAAAATAACTGTACAGTCACACATGTGAGGTTGTGCTGAAAATAATCACACCACGTAAATAGTTTTTAAGGTGAACTATAATGGCAAAATCAAAAATAGTCAAAAACGAACAATTATACCCTGGAATATCGGATTTCATAACAAACCTAAATATCCCTGACGTTCTACCTTCAAACAGCCTCATTTGGCCATCAGTGAAAGTGCTTCTTAACCTCCCACTTTTCTATAGGAACACATATTTCCTACGGGCACTGCACTAGTATACATAAATGGACCAAGATGAACAGATTCAGATCAGGCCAAAGTCCTCTGATCAGGCTGCTTTTGTCTGTTAACGAAACACAAAACATATTTTACATTTCATTGTGTTTTAGGGAGCAAACAGAGAGCTTCATCACTGTCCGAGGTCAGAACAACATTAGTTCACAGGGCGAAACATTCCGCCGGCTGGATGGATGGGAGTATGGCAATAATATATAATAATACATGATAAATAGCCGATTTGTCAGTACTGATGTCACGTTTGGTAAATCTTTGCATCGCTGTGTTAATGTGATCTTGTGTTGACCTTTTGTCTTGTTTCGAGGAGGATGAAGGAGGACATGAGGCTGCAGAGAGGATGGAGAGGCTCTTCTCTGCTCCAGAGGACAATCCTGACATTATTTCTGTTATTTAGTTAATTTATGAGTTCTTTTTATATTATTTGTTCATAATTGTTTATTTTATATAATTCATGAAATAAAATATTGTTCTATTGTTGCACGTTGTCTATTCCATTTAGTATGAACAGCGTATGAACAGTACAATTTATAACAGCAAACAGCATCAAGTGCAACTTTTCAGGGACAACAGATTGAATGTTTTCTTTTATCATTAAGGTTTTAACATTTACAACTATTTACAAAATTACAGCATAAATAACCATTTACAGATTATTATTCACTATTAACAAAAACAATCATTATTAAAATCAATATTAAAACAGTTACAGATGATGGACAGTAACAGGCTGAGCAGGAGTCCCTGCAGTGCTGCTGGGCTGGATGGTGTCAGTGTGACATCATCTGGGTCGGTACTCAGGGTGTTTGGGGGTCCAGTCTCCTCTGTCCACCACATCCTCCATCAACTGGGTCTGCAGTTCTGACTTGGTCCAGGGCTGCAATGTCATTAAGAATGTTTTGAGAAAGAGGCAAGAATGATAATTTCATAACAGTAATGTTAATAATAATAATAATAATAATAATTATTATTATTATTAT
>CAEMYA010001520.1:15939-31698 GCA_903131615.1 Diplodus sargus
TATAAAATGTGTAACAAATCTTCTTGTCTTCCTGTATTTTACTGTATTAGGTGAATATGTGAACTCATACAGCATTGAAAAGGGAGGTAGATATCAATGTAAACTTTGAGACAACAAGTGTAAATTTAGGTTCATATTTACTTGATGCATAATCTTCAATCTTAGGTTCTAGAAAAGTGCATCAAAACCTGATATAACTGTAGCATATAATGTAGAGGTACTCGTATCAAAAGAGAAAAGCTGAGATAACCTTAACTTCAGCATATAATAGGGGTGTCACGATTCTCCAAATCCTCGATTCGATTACATTTTCGATTCTAAGGTCACGATTCGATTCGATTCTCGATTTTGCATTTGTTTTTTTTAAAGCACAGGGCCGATATTCACAAAGAATTTTATTTTAACGTTAGGAGAACTCCTAAATCGGACTAAAAGTTTTTATGTAGGAGTTTTTTCTTAAAAGTAATTCACAAAGCCACTGAGACCTACTTTTAGTTATGAAAACGGTGAACTCCTAAACTAGAAGTAACTCTCTGTTGCTATGGATGACGTCAAGGACGCACTTATAAGCGGTGACAACGGTGATTGGTTGTTGAGGGACAGGGCAGCCCATTGAAAAGTCATTTACGCAATGCATGAAGTGAAAATAAGGAAGTTGCCTACAAGCCCATGACAAAGCCTATGAAAAGATATTGGATAAAGAAATGTATTTATAAGGAGAATTTGTCCAGAATATTGTAACATGCGTCAAAGACAATTTGTGTATTGATGGAATGCAACTTTTTCCGATTGACATTTCGCACGGGACTAGTATTCCTGGGGACCTCCCGTAATTTGTAATAATTGCGGAGGTCATCTCTTAACCCCTTGCCAAACTGCCATGTCTGTAATTTGTAACATAAAAATTCCACCGCAAATTACCTCCCCTATTTCGCCAAACACAGAGGTCATTTGATAATATTAGTCCCGTGCGAATCTGCATCTCTGTGATTTGGGGTCGTTTTTTTTGTTTTTCTTAGAGTTTTTTGTGTTTTCCACGCCTTTTTGTGCCTTTTTCCCGGTCGAGAATTATGGAGGCTGCGTTGGGAATTATAAATGATAGTTTTGACAGCATTTTGGGTGCAAATTGAGGAGGCTCATCAGAAGAGCGAAATCTCGAAAGATGATTAGAAGGATTACATGCATGGCAGCATGCGGTAAGGAACACTTTTCCATCTTTCATCAGGCTCACCTGTTATTATATTAAAAATATCCATATCTAACCGTTGTGCTGCTCCAGCAAGGGCTCCGGTGCGATCGACCCAGTGATAATGTCAGTAAATTAAAGTTAAAACACAGACTTCGCTTATCCTGTGCGAATGCGCTGCCTGAAACACAGACGTGGTGGGATAATTTCTAAATCACTTGAGGTCTCCAGGTAATACTAATCCCGTGCGAAGAGCTGCATTTTCCCCGTAGCCAAATACCGGAGTGTTGCCAAACATTTTAACTCCGGCGTTATTGGATTGTTTCAGTTGATTGGGAACGTTAAGCGTCCCTCACCAACTCAACCACAACTTCAGTCCCTTCGCGGTCCATCCGATATCGTTTTAATAATCCCATGTCATTTAGCGTCTCCAAAACATTCGGCTGTGACTAGGTCTTAGCGAGTTAGGAGTCCTCTGGACTACTTGTAAGGTCTCCCAGACTTAGGTGCTACTTTTAGGCTTAAAATGTTTTGTGTAACACTTATTTTAAAAAATTAGGAGTCTTAAAGTTATGACTGACACGCCCATTATTTTTAAGAGTTGCTCCTAAATTCGTCTGTTAGAAGCTACTTTTAGCCTTAAGATTCTTTGTGAATATGGGCCCTGGTTTCTATGCCATTTTTAGACTAGACTTTTATGCAATATAATTTCTGACCTTTGTTCGCAATGTACCACACCACATTGTCAAGTTTAGAACATTTATTAACAACATAATGTAACAATAACAAATAATCTTCAGTCAATTGGAAACTTAAACAAAATAACCTGAGCTTGCAAACTGGCTTTTTTGTGGACAACGCAAATGTTGTCAACATAACTCACTGGAAACCCCAAATACTTCCACACCGGCGACTTCAGTGAAACAGGAGGGGGTTCAAGTTCTGTCGCTGGGTCTCCTGCATCTGCAGCTGCCATTGTTGTAAGAGTGGCGTAGCCCCTTTCAGGAATAGGGCGGTGCGTGAGGTGTGTGTGCGTAAGGTGCGTAAGGTGTAAGTGGGCGAGCGAGAGTGAGGGGAGCGTGTGTACGTGCGGTCAGTGAATGAATGAGAGAGGAAGAAGAAGCAAAAGGAGTTGCAGCAGTAGTGACAGCAATTAAGTGTACAAAATAGTCTGCAGTTTGACTGTGAATAAAGGCGACGGCCAGATACAGCAAAGCTCCCTGGTATTATTTCCCGACCAGCTTAACACGTGAATGTGGGTTCCCTCCGAAGGTAAACACAGGAGGAAATCATCTCCCCTGTGTTTCCCGACCACGGTCCGGGAGCCGGACAGGAATGGTGTAACATCATGCTATCGTTTGACTGGCTGTAGCTTATAGCTACTGGCTAACTAGTAGCTAAGTTAGAGGAGGTTGAATCGCAGCACTTCAACAGGGTGTGTTTTTTTCCGCTCGGCAAGCCGACTGGACATGACATGGGGGCGTGACAGAATCGACGATCCCATTTTTTAATTCGAAGTTCGAGATTGTGACTTAATTTCGATCGATTTCGATTTAAAAATCAAAATCGTGACACCCCTAGCATATAACATTATGATATATATTTTTGTTGTTTGTTTTTTTTATAAACCGTGTGATGCAACACATCAAAAATAACCCTGAGTACTTTAAAGCTTAATATCTAATAGATTTTTTTTTTCTTCCCCCGCATTTTAAACAAACAAACCTGAGATAATACTGTAGGCACCGAGCCCCCAATTTGAACATAAGAGGTATGTGCTCCAAAATGAATTAAACACATTCACCAAAGGAAGGCTCAAATACCTGGGGGAGAAAGGTGCATGACCTGTTGCACGTAATTTATCTAATCTGGTACAACCTTGTTTCCATCAATGTACCCCACATGTCCTCTGTAGTACACGTTCCTCCCTGCAGCCCGAGCTTGCTCCATCTTCAGCCACGCAGCAGCGCAGGCCTCTCGGTCAGCTTTGCAGAAATCTTGCTTAAAGTGGATCCCCAAGTCTTTGCAGATTTTACAGTTCTTGGACAGCTTCCAGAAGGCATCCCGGTGGTGTCTCATGGTGAACTGCATGATGACCTGGCGGTTTTTCCCCTCCTCTCCCAAGGCGGTGAACGGTGTCAACCATGGTTTCAATCGACGAAGCCCACTGTGGCGCAATCTTGGACAGGATCTCCACCATGAAGTCTCGGATGCGTTCGTCATTTTTCTCTTTTAGGCCATGCCTTTTGAGGTTCCAGCGTCTCTTGTACCTTTCCAGCTCAGTCACTCTTTCTTTCAGCTCCTAATTTTCTTTGATGAGACGGGGCATTTCTTTTTTCACAGCTGGAATCTTTTCTTTGCACTCTTTAATCTCTGCTGCATTTATTTCCACAATTTTGGATATGTTAGCCGCCATGATGGAGTTTTCTCTTAGCTGAACTCCGAAGCTATCCGTCTTACTAGTTGAATTCTCTATAGCCTTTACAAGAGCCTTGTTTGATACTGCAGGTGCCTCTTGAGGAGTTTTTACCTTCGTGGGTGGCGTATCATTTTTGGTTGGAGTGCCAGGAGGGTCTTTTCTCTTCCCTGTACCGGTGGTTGTTACCTCCATTTGTGAATAAGCATGGTCATTCAGGTTAGCTTTGACCGAGGCTGCAGCTAGCTTAACTTGCCAGTGTTTCCTCTACATTCATTTAGGAGTGGCGGCCCGCCATTCCTAAATCATCGCCGCCACTCCTTCAAATTTCTCTTTTTTTAACTTTTTATGTGTCCAACTTCACAGCAGAGTCCTGCACTGGGTCGGATACTCTCGAGTACGGTAAACTACAGATAACTATCTTGCGCAGTATCTACTTTTTGCACCTCGTCTGCACCTCGATGACGGACCACAGCGTGTTTTAAATCAGGTGACAGAATAACAACAGTCTCAGTAGGCTACAGATCAGTGGTCGCTGTTGCCGGGGGGTTTTAAAATTAGCGGGTTTGATTCTCGTGCCGCATTGAGACGACTGTTTAAGTGACATAAGAGCTAAGCTGAAGTGTGCCTTTTCCCCGTGGTGGTTGTTCGCTCATTGGTGTGTGCGCAGGGTTTTCACTACTGCTAAAGCGGACCGCCTGGGTCAAATGCCCGACTAATGTGTGTGCGTTCATGGGGGCTTTGTAGACACACGTCGCCTCCGTAGCGGGCCATGTTAGGTGGCACAGCTCCATGAATGTGCATCTCCCACCGCTGTTGTTTTTTATTTTATTTTATTTATTTTTTATTAAATCTTTACAATACAAACCGTAAAGACAAGCAAGTAGAGTCATTAATACAGAAAATGCATTAGTTAAGAGCAGAGTTAAAATACCGGATGGGATGGCATCCATAGCAATTGCAAACTCTTTTGGGGTGATTGGAATGCCAAAAGTGTGAAGGAATTCAGAATAATTCAGCAATGTTCCATTATCATTTAGAAGTTGGGATACTAGAATTATATTATTATTGAACCAAGTTTTATAAAATAAAGATTTATTCTTTAACCTAATTAACCGATTATTCCAGATGTAGCACCAATGTGGGGAGAAATTATGTTTGTAGATTAACGACCATGCTAACAGCATTTGTTTGTGGAATTTAGATGAAATTAGAGGGAATTTTTTCTATTTTATAATCACACATAAGTAAGTATTCTAGGCCTCCAACCTTAGAGAAAATATAGTTAGGTATAAAGTTCCATGAAGATGTTGGATTTTTTAGAAAGTGCGTTATCCAATTTATTTTAAAAGTATTATTAAGGGTTGTAAAATCAAGAAAGTTTAGACCACCGCGTTGAAAGATGTTCATAATAACAGATTTTTTTCACATAATGCGTCTTGTATTTCCAGATAAAATTGAAAAGTAGTTTATCAATGGAATTACAGAGCTTTTGGTTGACAAACAAGGGGATCGCTGCATATGTAAGATGAGATAAACCTTCTGCCTTTGTCAACAAAACTCAACCTTTCAAGGATAAATCTCTTTGCAGCCATTGATTAAGCTTTTTCTTTTTCTTATCTTTAATCAAATTGAAGTTTACAGAGCATCTCTCCCCCTCATTTTTCATTATAGTAATCCCTAGATAAGTAATCTTATCTTTGATTGGTATGTTGTCGCTTTCCTTAAGGGCAAAAAATTCACACTTCTTAAAAGGAACCCCGGCTATAATGACTTGTAGGCCCTAATAAGCCACAATTGTTCTCTTGTACCAAATATGTTGTTAGAAACACATAAAATATTGCCATTGATTAAAAAATCTATAATATTTAGTACATATTTTGACCTACGTAGGACGCCATGATTTCTGCGTGCAATGCACTCTGGGGGCGATGACGTAAAATGGTTGCACTTGGCAGAATAGCTAGTGACGCTAGTGTTTGTTTACATGCGCACAGTTAAGTAAAATGCCACATTGCGCTGCTTGTGGATACAATTTCCAGTCAAAAGGCAACAAGGGGAGTGATGTGAGTTTACACTGCTTTCCTACTGACAAGAAGAGGAGAAAGGAGTGGGAAGGTGCCTGTGGACGGACACAACTTCCCAAAGATCTGCGGCTGTGTTCTTCATTTTTCTCCTGATGCATTTGATCCGCAACTGCTGAAAGAGCTCACCGGAGCGGCTGGGTATACACGAAGACTAAAACCAAATGCTTTTCCGACAATTTTCCCGCACAAGGAGCCTAAACGCCCTCGGGGAGCGAGTGAAATGCGCGTTTAAAAGCGCCATAGACAAGAGACGCTGGATGCTCTCCTGAGCAGACGACCCACTCCTGCAGTTACCGCTTCTGTAACGTTAGGCGAACCATCGGACACGCCACTGGTCACAGAGGAAGCTGATAATTCTCCTCTTCAGTCAGGTAAGCAATCAGTAAGTGCAACGTTACAGCCCATAAGACGTTTCGGTTGAGGCAAACTGCATCAAAGTTTTCGTGTGCTGTGATGGACGGGATATCTGCAAAAATGATCAAAGTCGTGCGTTTCACTGTATCCTAATTATCTATAAAGCACACTACAGCTCTGGATGCTAATAATCTCCAAAATTATTGATATTGGAATAAGCTTGATCAAACAATAGCTTACCGTGAACATCTGCGAGCTCTTGACAGCAAACACTCTCCCTTTCGGTTACCATGGAGACGCAGTTGCCGCACATATACACCACAGGTTTTGTCCCACTCTCGCCTCATCCCGTCTTTCTTGCTCTTCATTTTGATGCTCGTTTTGTGAAACATTGTCAGTGCTGTCCTCCTCATTAATGTTTCGCTCGGGTTCAAATTGAAAAGGCTGAACAGATGACATGAAATGTCGCTGTACAGTCACAAACGGGTCCCAAAGTCCGCCAGTGCAACCATTTGACGTCACAACCCAGAGTGCATTGCGACATTAACCACAATGGCAACCTACGAGTTAAACTAGTAACTCTAGAAGAGTTATTTGGTGTAGTCTGTTACTCTCTTGCAATTTAACACGAAATAGTTTCCACATCTTAACATGATATCTAGTCATACCGACATCAGGCTACAGCCTCCACCAATACCATACGCTCTAACTAGCGATGGTAAGCTCCGTTAAATTAGCTAACATCAATGTTTACGTTAGCTTGAGTCGACGACGCTTGGTGAGCTGTTGTTAATAACTGGATGCTTTTGGTTCAGATGTTGAATCATTGTTGACGTGCCATTGTGGGACGCCAGTTCTGCTTTGCAGTAGACACATTGCACTTTGTTATCTTCTTTTTTAAAGTGTGAAATGATCCCAAACTTTGGACATTCTCTGACTTTTGCGGACAGCTTCTTGGCTCTCCGCCATCGTGCTAACTCAACTCTGAATGTAGCGGTGGGTGTCTACAGTAACAGTCCCTGTGGAAACATGGTCCCTGAGCTAAGCAGGCCACATAACGCGGGTGATAGGGATTAAACGAAGCCTTGAGGCAGAGATTTTGCCTCTATCATTTTTTGTAATCAAATTATTCGAGTTACTTGAGTAATCGTTGGAGCCCTAATACGAGCTTGACAATAAGTTGACACGATGCACTCAACTCTGCATTAACCCTTGTGCCCTCCTCAAAAAAACTTCCTCGAAGCACCTTTGTGGCAAAAATGTACACGCACAAAACAACTGCCATTAAATCGCCATACATCTATATTTTTTTCTGCCTTTTTTTTTATAAATCACTTAAACAACTTCAGACTTACTCAAAACTACCAACCATTCAATACTTTTCAGTATTTTAACCCTTTTAATGCGGTTTTATTGTTTGAATTATGGATTATTTATTACAAAAAAAAACAAAAAAAGTCTTATTTTTCATATAATAAGTAGTAGGCTTATTGGGCTTTGGTGGTTATTAGAGTCTTGAATATATCAAAGATTACCAACAAAATTGATTTGATTGCATCAGTATTTTTTATGTAGTAACAGATACTCCCTCTAACCACCTTCGTGGCCAAAAATACCCCATTGACTTCCATTCAAACCACATTTTTGTCTGTCTCAAACTGCCGTAAATGGATTCCGGATATGTTCCTTGCGTCAGTTCTGTTATATCTAAAAATACATTGTCCACATCTCCTTTCCCACTCACATCACACATAGTGGTATGAGGTATTCTCTCCACTGCGTGCTGGACGGTCCAGGTAGCCGGGAGAGAGGCAGGTGGAGTCACCGTCATCAGCGCCCCCTGAGCTGTCTTTAACTCCATCTCCAGCCTCTGTCGGCTCGTCCTGTATCATGGTCACCCCGGGCCCGGCTGTTGGCTGGCTTTCACCGGCAGCAGTCCCCGCAATGTACATCACTTTCACATTACAGTCCACGTCTTTTTCATGTTTAAGCTCTCAGCAACATAGATGTTTAAAATGAAACATGGGCTGTTTTTCTCCCCAGTGTGTTTTGTTGAGGCTTCCTAATTAGCACGCGCTGGTGATCGTTTTAATACATTAAAAAGAAAAAGAAAGTTTGCGTTATTTGTTTACATTTTAACCGGCTCAACTAACAGCAATATGATGGAATGTAGCGACCATTGTCGATCTGTTACTCACGTGAAAAGTTCCTCTTGATGCTGCTTTATGTTTTTCAAAAAATCAAAAAATATTTCAAAATAAGATGATAAAGAAATTAATAGCGGAAGTGTGATCATATCATCAGACAAACACTTATAAGTGTTTGTAAATGCGATGTTGATTGATTGATTGGGCGTTGTTTCAGCACCGGACAGTGCTTTATCCATCCATCATGCGTGCATGTTAAATTGGGGGTCGCGACTCAGAAAGGTTGAGTACCACTGCGCTAGGGTACAGTAGCAAAAAAAATACTATGGCGTCACTCATTCATTCATTCAGTTGGCAGCCCCCCCTACTTAAAACATCTTCCCGCGTGCCTGCACACACACACACACACACACACACACACACACACACACACACACACACACACACACTGGGCCCTGGTGGTCACCCGGCTCCATAATATAACTGGCAAAAACACAAACATTTCATGCATCGGCCTACAATGGGAAAATGGTTGAATTTGGTGAAATACAACAAAAATGTCAAATATCACTACTTCAAAATGGCATGCTGACATTACAGAATGCATTGTTTTATACTGTTATGGCAGTGAGATTAAAAAATGTGGTTTTAATGGAAGTCAATGAGGCATTTTTGGCCACAAAGGTGGTTGGAGGGACTATCTGTTACTACGTAAAAAATACTGATGCAATGAAATCAATTTTGTTGGTAATCTTTGATATATCCAAGACTCTAATCACCACCAAAGCCCCATCAGCCTACTACTTATATGGAAAATAATCATTTTTTTGTGGTTTTTTTTGTAATAAATAATCCATAATTTAAATAATAAAACCGGCATTTAAAGGGTTAAAATCCTGAAAATTATTGAATGATTAGTAGTTTTGAGTAGGTCTGAAGTTGTTTAAGTGATTTATGAAAAAAAAAGCAGAAAAAAATATAGATGTATGGTGATTTAATGGCAGTTTTCTTGTGCGTGTACATTTTTGCCACGAAGGTGGTTAAAGGGTGCAAAATGCATTACAGGCAAATAAAAGACATGCAAGAGTAAAAGACACTGGATTTAAAAAATTTGATTACAAAGAAGAGTTCCTGCAAAAATCCATGCTACAAGCTGTAATACAGCCAAAATGATCGCTAAATCAAAAAAAAAAGTTGAGAAAAATGTACAAAAATGCCAGAAGAGGGCACAAGGGTTAAGATACCTCCAACAATATACTTTAAGTAACTATGTTTCACTAATATGCAAGTCTCAAGGTGAACAGCTCCGAAGCGTACGTGCACTCAAACTGCCATCTGTGCGGTCCCCTCCCACGGCTGTTTTGATCCCGGTTTCTCCTCTCCCTGTCATAGAAGGCTGCCTGACCGTGTGTGTGTGTGCATGCGTGCGCAGGGTTCCTACACATTTGACATTTCCAAATTCCATACTTTTTCCAGACCCTAATTTCCAGACTTCTCTGTAAAAAAAGAAATTCAAATAATTTGTGACATAAAGAGTAATTAAATGTGCATCATGGAAATAAATTATGCAATTAATCGTTTGTTTTCATTATTCTGAATTTGTATGCCATTATGTCGCCAAAAAATTTCCAAGAGATTGTAGCTAGGTACAATAGCACAAAATTTACCAAAATAACTTCAGATATGTATCAAGATAGATATATTTCAATACAATAGTCTAGGACTGGGCGATAAATCGGCAAAATCGATTAATTCGACTTTTTGGTTTAGGACGATTTTAAACAGATGCATGTATCAGAGTGGGACACTTGTTGTTCACTACAAGATGCACACACCGCTGCAGCCCACAAACACTATAACACTAATGCTATAAAGCAGCTAACATTAGCAGAATCATTTAATCATTGTGTCCCGTATGAGTAGAAAGGGTCCCGGTGGACAGCTGTTACGGATGCAGTCACGTTGCATATCGTTAAAGACATGCTGCCCGTATATACCGAGGAGCTGGAGGTTCATCCACCTGCTGAACATGTTTGACCCAGGTTTGTGCTACGAGGCCACAACGGGTCATGATGCCTCGAGCCAGAGGAAGCAGACAGGCTCGTGTTCCTGGCCAAAAATGAGTTATAAAGACAGCCAGCACACACCTCATGTCCTGTACATCTACCAACATGTCATGTTTACTGTGCAGCATGCAGATGTTTAATTTAGTTTACATATCTTCAGGGATATAAAATACTATTTGGAAACAAAATAAAGTATTAAATAAAAGTTATGTTAACACTTTTTCAATACCAATATGGAAACTGATCTGTTTTTATAATAGCAATCTGACATGTTAAATTTATGTTTACAAAAGCATTTTATCAAAAAGGGACACATTCTTTTGGATGCACTTTTATTTATTTTTGCAAGTGAGTTTGAAGCTGCACTCTTTACAACAGCATGGCAAATTTGTTTAGAATCATAGCATTAAAATAAATGCAATGCTTTTAATTTCTTTCTAATTTGAAATTTGTTCTTGAGGAGGAAAGAAAAATCGCTTAAAATCGTAAATCGAGTTTGGTGTGAAAAAATCGGAGATTCAATTTTTAGGCCATATCGCCCAGCCCTACAATAGTCTCCATTTTCCATACTTTTTAGTGTTCCAACAAGGGTACCTTTCAATTCGATTACGATTATGAGAGCTTCGATTCTTCGATTATAATGATTGTCGATTTGATTTGATTATTGGTGCAACGATTCTTCGATTATTGCTATTTTTAATGCTTTTTTCCATACAAGATTGATTTTGTCTTCATCTGTGGCTTAATTTGTAAATAAATAGCCTATCAGTTAACTCAAAAAGCTGCCATAGGGAACACAAGTGCATTCTTTAAAATTAAATAATTCAACTTATTCAGTCTGGAATGTGGATAGGATAACTTAACAAAAAAGCTGCCATATTCCAAGGGAACAAATTGCATTCTTCTGAACAAAAGTGCATTTCAACCGAACTCATTAAAGCAAAAAAAATACATCTTTTGACTGAAATGTTTTTTCGAGCTGTAGCCAAGTCATATTCCCAATTTGTGAAACATGTTACAGGGCACGTTACTTGACACGTGCTTAAAAAATAAGATAAGATTTACAGCTTCACCCCACACCATGTTCTCTAATGCAGACATCAAGTTTAAATATTTGACTGTGTTTTACAGAAGGATGATCTGAACAGCTGTTCTATTCACACTTAAAATGTTTTTTGTCTTTTCATTGTAATTTTCAATCTAGGAAATCAAACTGTGCCTTTTTTTTGCCAAGCTTTTACTCTTTCAAATAATCAACCATCTACAGAACTTTTCAGCAAGCCATTTTTCTACTTCTTATCATCATTATCATTAATTATTTTTAATAATATTGTTAAAGTGAGCCTCTTATCGTTTAACAGAAAAATACATCATGCAAACAGCAACTTTTGCAGTCTTGTCAGTCTGATGGCGAGTTATCACCTTACTGTCATCATTAACCCATTTAGGCCTGTGTTCGCCTGTAAAAACCCCCCTAAAACCTATGGCATTTATATAAATGACCTGAAGGTTTTCTGAAAAATTTTGAAAAAGTGCCAACGTTTACAAAAAATTTAATAACAACAGGCTCTGTAGCAGATAGAAAGATGAAATAAAAAACATTTGAAAGCTTACACCATTGGCTATAATCTATAAATACATCCATTGGCCCTAATGGTAATAAAAAAAAAAATAGAATTCTATAAACCTCTGAAATAAATAAAATAATTGGCAACGCCTAATAAAAAATGCATTTCTCAGTCTCTGTAGCAGATAGAAACCTGAAATAAAAACCATGTGATAGCTTAAACTTAATTGTATTAAGTTATTAAGTATTACTTTCAGTTGGTCTCATCTTTCTCTTTCCAAAATGCTACAATGCATAAAACTTACAGATTTCATAGCTATTTTCACATTAAAAGTGTAATGCCAGTGTCGTGTATCAAAAGTAAAATAAAGAGTCTCTGTGTAATACAGAGCTTTGGCTCTCTCAGAAAGACACTGGAAAAATACATTCAGAACAAGTGAACAAGTGCATTATATGGTCAACAATAATTTCAACAAAATAACCAAAATGTCAGTGAAACTGTTTAGTCACTGTGTGTGAGAGAGAGTTTGAGAGTGTGAGAGAGAGAGAGGTCCTCATCATATTTTATGTCGACGGACATGCTTGCCGAAGCACTCAATGTGGATGGCCTCCTTGCACTGCGTACAGCCATACACAGTAGCGCCAACACGACCCTCAGTGCCACACTTCCACTGCACACTCCCTGCAAGACTTTCTCTTCTGGAAGATTTTGTCAAAGTCATGCACTGCATTAGCACCCTCAGGTGCTGAAGAGCAGTGGGGTACACTCCTTGATGTTACTGGCGTGATAAGTTCTCCAGCTAGGTCCTCCTGCACACCGAGCAGCAATGTATGCATTGTAGCATGCTACAGACAAACAGAAGAAGAAAGTCCTCCTCCACCATTTCTTGGAGCGATGCTGGAACTGGTAGTATCCAGCCATCTGATCTAGCAGATCGACGCCCTTCATGTGCTTTTGATAGTCTGCAAGGCATGATGGAGGTCAACTCCTGAATAAAAGTTGTCCATGAAAATGGAGAGGTGAGTGCCGAAGTAGGGTGCTGCTAGGTCCATAACAACACGGTGTGCCAGACCTTTTTCCTGTGTTTCCTCACGCCCTGTGTACACTTTTTTTTTTTAAGTTTGTGACATAGCCTGTGGTGCTCTCAGCCATTACCCAGACCTTCACGCCCCATTTCGTGGGTTTGAGGGGTAGATATTGTCGGAAGGCAAGTCTTCCTTTGAACTTTACCATGCTCTCATCAATGGTGACAAAGCTGTTAGCCTCGTAGAGTGCCTGGAACTAAGTGGTGAGGTAATTCAGAAACCACCTCATCTTCCACAACTTGTCAGAACAGTCCACATTACCACATTCGTTGTCCTGGAGGTGGCGATACCTGAGAATGAGAATGCATAGTCAGTTACTTTGGATGAAAACAAATATAAGTGTGTGTGTGTGTGTGGATATCTTGTGTGTGTGTATATCTTGTGTGTAGTGTCCGACCGATAGGGATTTTTTGGCCCGATAACGATAGCCGATATTACAGGGGGTGCAATCACCGATAGCCGATATGCAACCGATATAGTGAGTTTTTTTAGCTGGAATGAAAACAGGCCTTGGATTGTGCATAGATTTTGCACTGATATGATTATGCAATTGTACAGTCACAGTGACAGTAGTACAGATAGATGCTTTCTTAAACCAATGTCTTTATTCAAGACTTAACATTTCACAGACTTTTTTAAAATGACATTTAACATTTGAACTTGTTAGTCAGTGTTTCGCCAATTCTCCGCCGATGGTGATTCACACAGAGTGAAGCATCTCCGCTGGATTGACGGTACATGTCATGTTGATGACGTTGGTGTTTCCCAGGTGTTCCCCTTGTCTATCTAAACCTGCGGACAGTTTATAATCATATGGATGCTGTCATAATGTGTAGTGATTGAGATCCTGACCCACCAAACATCCTGGAAAGTGACGGAGTGAAGTTTTTCGCGCTAAATTACAAAATTATACATAATCACCATCAGTAAACAGAACGCTGTCTGACTCTGTCACTCGCCGGGATGGAGGCTGTTTTCTGGGGGAAAGTTCCCTGAAGTCTCCGTCGGGAGAGCTGATGGTCGCGGTGATTTATTTTCGTCACAAACACTCGGTGAGTTAAACATTTTTTTGCTGGTGACAGACGCTGTTTTACGGGCACAAATGTAAGGAAGAGTCGGGAGGACAGGCGGAGGACGGACAGGAGGACAGGTGCTTCTCCATGTACAGCTGCAGTATTTGTTTTCCTCATATAAGTTGCCAACGACAGTTACAGTTACTACGTTACTTTTGTTCGGTCCTGTAACGTTGCTTTGTGTGACATTTCTCTGTATTTAGTTGGGTGAAGGACCTGTGTAGTTATCAGACTGTCAGACCAACACACCCTCGCTCCGCGCCTCCGGATTATCCGTTCACACTGGGGCGGCTCACCAATAATGCGGCCCTGATACTACCTTCAGAGGCGGATCAGAGCCGCAGCGAAATTTCCCCCCTCTCCGCATCTGAAACTTTNNNNACAGAGGAGGGTGCGGAGAATTGGCACAGGATCCCTGCATGCAAACGGCTGTGTGAAAGGGGCTAGTGAGTGGCAGGTTGTAACAGAAAGCAGAAAGGGTGAAGGACTTCACTGAAATGTGAGCTGAGCCAAAGTCTCTGGCTGAGCTCAGCGCGCCCCACTGGACAAAATAAATCGGTACACCAGCGCATGCTTTTGTCATTGTCACACTTTTTTTTTCTATCCGCACAACATTTCACCGATACGATAGAACCCCCCGATAGAAATTGGGCCGTTCTATCGGGCCACGATATATCGGTCGGTCACTACTCGTGTGTGTGTTGGGATGTGAATCTTTAGGTGTCTCATGATTCGATTCGATTTCGATTCTTAGGGTCACGATTCGATTCAAAATTGATTCTCGATTCAACCGATTCTCGATTCAAAAATTGATACAATACATAGTGGCCCTCATTTATCAAACGAACGTATAGCAGAAACGACCATTTCCACGCAAACTTCGGCATTTATCAATTTGGACGTGAGCGGAAGCTACGATCAGATCTCACGTCAGGTCTGAGCTCGTGTACGCAAATTTGAGTGTGTGTATTTGCGGTGCAGTGCTGCAAAATCTGGGTTAGGGTTAGGGTTATACTGAAAATAATTATTAAACAAACCTCAGCTGTCACTAAGCATAAGCAGTCACATATTTAGAACAGATCAAAACAGATGATTTTTTACGTTTTTACTGATACCACTTTTTTGTAAAATAAAATATGTAAATAGTCTAACATGACAACTAGTTAACGAAATGACTAATAACCCCGCTGGCAAACCTGCTACAGAGCAGGAACGCAGATTCAACAGTGCGCACACACGCACACGGGTCACAGTGGAGCTGCTTCGGGTTGCTGAAGGGCAGGTGGCTCCGTCTCGGACCAGCAGGGGGAACTCTGCTGTATACCCCAGAGAAAGTGTGCCATATTATTTTGGCCTGTTCAGTTTTGCACAACATTTCATTAGTGAATGGAGCCTTTGATGTGCCGGCGCTGCCGGGATGCCGATCTCCATCTCAGAAAAGTTTCTCTTCTTACCAGAGTTTCTTCATTCCATGTTTGACCTCAGTGGGCGAGGCTTCCGATCTACGAATATTTAAGGGCGTAACATGTTAATGATGATCGAATTCAGCCGCCGCATTTATCAAGACCCGATCATTCGTACGCTGGAATTGGTCAGATACGAATGTTTCATTAATCACACATGTGTCCTGTCGTAAGACCAATTCTGCGCACAGATCTGCACCCGTTTTCACGCAAGATTGATAAATGATTAAATTGACTCCAATGATGTAATCACACAAAGTGTGTGTGTATCTCGTGTGTGTGTGTGTGTGTGTGTGTATCTCGTGTGTGTGTGT
>CAEMYA010001521.1:10177-34177 GCA_903131615.1 Diplodus sargus
ACCTCTGGGAACCTCTGAGCTCTCCTGGTCGACTCTGTGGAGGAATCATGAAGAATCAGTCACATTGTGTCTGTCCACTCAGAGACAAACACAAGCTGAAGGTCATGTGGAAGAAGCCCCTCATCCCTGTTGTAATAAATGAGGAGGAGGTGGAGATGCTTGACACCTCCATGTGTTGTTGGGGTGCAACTGGATAACAAGCTGAACTGGTCAGACAACACTGAAGCCTTCGACAGGAAAGGACAGAGCAGCTGTTCTTTCTGAGGAGGCTCAGGTCCTTCAATGTTTGCACTAGTCTGCTACAGATGTTCTACCAGTCTGTGGTTCAGTGCCATCTGTGTTGTGGTGGATGGGGAGGTGGCATCAGCAGCTGTGGTACAAACAAACTGAATAAGCTGGACAGGAAGGCCAGCTCTGTGGTGGGGATGGAACTGGACAGTCTGGAGGCTGGAGCAAAACTGACACACCAGAGAACAGTGAGGGGAAAACACTGGCTTCATGGTGCGTTACTCTGCAAGCGGGAGGTCAGTAATCCTGTCTTCCAATCTATAAGCGTCCCAGTGGATCTGATTGAAAAAACATGGACGCTGGCTGCAAACAGGTGTTTGAATGGAAAGTCTGTGAACTTCAGATCAACTACAGCAGCTGATTTAACAGTTGAGGACACTTTCAGAAAAGACAGGAGGAGTCGGCTGCTACCATATACTGTCAAAGACTGAGACTGAGCTCAGGTCAGCTGAATCAAAGTGAGAATAACAACTACAAACTGTTTTACTGCACGTTTCATGAACACTATATGAAGTCAAACATGATGGAGAGGTTAAATCATCAGACAAATGTTAAACTGGACTGAAGAGATTAAGACTGGTTTCACATGTGAGAATATAAATGTACTAAAGAAGAACGATGCTGAAAATTCTTTTTCTCTGAATAAATAACATAAAACGTGAATCATATTTTCATGTTATTAACAGCTCACCTCTTTACAGCAGGAGGTTGTTGCCCTTTGAAATCAATGAGGTGATCTATTGACTGGTCACTCTTGAAGGAAACACAGCTTGGCTCAGGTTCAGGTCCAGGTCCAGGTCCAGCAGAGGCTGGTCTCCTGTTGGACAGAGAAGAAGACCACCAGAGATGTTAATTCACTTTCTAGTCTTCAGACACAGAAGCTTCTGTCCATAAAATAGTGGAAAACATCAGGAATAAACCTTCAGAGAATATTGGACCAAACTAATTCAATGAAGTGAAATGAAGAGTTGAAGACTGGTTCTATTGGGCAGCTTTCTAAAGTGAGAATATACATTTAAGTGAAGAAGAACGAAGCTGAAAATAAACATCAGGTTTCAAAAAACATCTTTCTCCACAGTTAAAACATGAATCAGTCACATATTAATGCTATTAACAGCTCACCTCTTTACAGTAGGAGGTGGTTGTCCTTTAAAATCAATGAGATGATCTATTGACCGGTCACTCTTGAAGGAGACACAGCTGGGCTCAGGTCCAGGTCCAGGTCCAGGTCCAGTGGTTTTAGAGGGAGGGCCTCCCTCCTCTCTGTCCTCACACTGATTCATGCTGCTCATCTCACACACACTTTCATCTGGAGAGGAAACACAAATCATTCATCTGCACATCAACTGAAATCAGCCTTTCGGTCAGAAACACTCTTGAAGGCCAAAATGTCTGAAAGTCGACTTCCTCTTCTAACATTTAAACTCAGAGCACATTATTCCAGAACTCACTGACTCTGTTAATACATATTTCACTAAATGGCTGCTACAGGACATCAAACCAAAACTAAATCATGTCATTAAATTATTTGTATTCTGTTTTTTACTGTTCTCTACTAATAAAGTCGCTCACAGCAGTGACGTGAAATCTGGAGACAAATGTGAAAATGTCTTGTGACAGAAAAGAGACAGTGGACTGATCCAGGACCTGTCTTCACTGATCTGCAGGAATGAAAGTAATGTCATCAGCGTGAGTTTTATTTCAAAATAATAGACTATTGTCACATAGTAAGTGAATTTTGTTTGTCATTTCTACATAAACGTTATCACATTTTAAAGGGTATAAAAACAGTCACTTTCCTTCTGTACATGACTGTGGAGACTTTCTGTGGAGCTTGGAGTTTTAAATAAGTGATCAAAAACAAAAACTGACAAGTTGATTTAACCAAGAGGCAGAAATTGTTCTAACAACCTGTTGTGTTATTATAAAATATGAAAGTCTCAGTTGTGTTCAGGTGTGTTTTGTCTGAAGAGGCTATGACGTCTCTCACTGATGTCACTGATGTCATGTCTCCTGTCAGAACATCAGCTCATTGATCACATTTCAGGTCAAAGTTACATACAGAAGAGACTGTTGGTGGAGCGTCTCCACACAAGGAAGTCAGTCACAGTTGGTGCTGAGGGCTCAGTCTATATGTTGACATCATAGTAAATGGTGGGCCACATTCATGTGTTTGGACTCATTTGAATTTCCAGGATAACATGTATCTGTTGATTGTGAACAGGAACCAGAACACCAAGAAATTATTATTAGTTATTATTAGTCACATCAGCTCCAGTCAACAGCAGCAAGGAGAGTAGAAGGGAAAGGAAGTCACCAGACCCCCTTGAGAAATCGCTCCATTTGGTGAGTTGTTGAGTTAAGAGAACCTTTATAAACTGTGTGAAACGCTGTCGGTGATACATTCTTAATGATTCGGGCCTTCCAGTAAATTCGGCATATGTTACAGCCTCGTTTTAGGAGGTGCTGCAGCCCCCTCAGCATCTCAAGCTCCTGCATCCAAGTGAACAACTGCTCACCAGCCTTGTATCAGTCATCAGTAAGTGGAGCTACACAGTGACAAGTTAACCACTCTGTGTTCAAACACTGACCAGCTAACTCCACTTCTACTCTCATTTCACCAGCTACACTACCACAACGATCCAAATGTTACAACATGTCTTCCCCTCGTGTGAATGCAGGTGTAATTGTTTAAAACTCTGATGGAGGTTTTGCTTCGTCCTCTGATCTCATCAGGAACATCTGGTCACCAGCAGAGGAAGAAGCACCATGACAGTGAGCAGTAAACATTAGTTCATGTTCCAGCCTGCAGGTTCTCTCTCGTCAGTCTATCCTGCTGAGCCGGACACTGCAGTACTTAGTTACTTTCACCTGTGGAAGTTAGTACAGCAGACAAATCCTTCAAAATAAAAGTATGTCAGTTGATGTGGAGTAAATGTGTTTGATTTGATTATTGATCACATTTCAACCAACAGTGACAGAAAGAGGTGACACTTCCTGTTGGAGGAGTGTTCACAGCTCTGACAGCTCATTTAGTGCCACACTGACATTTTTATTCTTTCATTACAAAATAAAAGCTTTCATCTGCTCACTGTCCTCTGAATGCTGCTTCCTGCTGTCTCCACATCAAGTACTGACGACCAACTAACTCCACCTCTGCTCTTCCTCCACCGTTCTCCTCTCAACATGGAGGATGACGTTTGTAATGGCGACTGTTTGAACTCACAGCTGTGAGTTTGTAATGATGAACAATGGAGCCGCAGATTGTTGCTGTTTCTAGTGTTGCTAAGCTAACGACAGCTTGTGTTAACGAGTCAAACATTTTAAATGTGTAATATTACCTTCAGCTGGAGGTTCACACGGACACGACTGTCTGCACCACAACCGTCACAGTGAATGAGACTTTGGACCGGCGCCGCCCGAAGATGCTGTTAGAGTTACACATTAATCACATCATATGAATCAAATCATTGAAATCTGATGACTTGTGTGTTTAATGAGTGTAAAGGTCAAATACATGTTCAGTTGTTGTTACTTTGGTTTAACAAAGCAGCTTTAGTGACTTTTACAGACCAACATCACTAACTGACTGTCAGTTTCTATGAGGTCACTACACAACAACTCACACACAACTCACGAGTTGTCATGAAGAAACATTCAGGTAACAACGTGTGTTATAAAATCCTTCAGCTGTGCTGCAGATACTTTGAGAGTTTTTTCACTAGAACCTCGTCAAACTCACAGTAAAGTTACATGTTGGTGTTTGTGACTGTGATTCAGTTCAGGTCCAGTTTGAATGAAGTCGGTTTGACGACGAGTTAACAAGCAGATTAAACTGATCTCAGTTCAGTCAGAGACAGAAACTTGAGGTCAGACCGTTCGATTTATTCAGTTTATAATGCAAATAGGAGTAAAAATATTTCCTTTCTTGACATTTATTGAGTTTATGTTGTTGACTTATTAGACTCAGTACTGAACTGGCTGCTTTTACATCTCCAGCTGAAGCTACAGGCTGTCAGACTGTCACCTCTGAGCTACAGAGTGCTGTTAGGAGACAGGACGGACACACAGAGACTCTTTGACAGGACATCAACACTGTTGTTCTTCACTCTGCTCACAATGTTAGCTGGTTAGCTGAATGTTAGCTTGTTAGCTGAATGTTAGCTTGTTAGCTGAATGTTAGCTGGTTAGCTGAATGTTAGCTGGTTAGCTGAATGTTATTGTAAAGTTAAATCATATCTTACCTGTAAAGGACTGAAAGCAGCAGGTGAGAGCAAACACAGTCCGTCCTCAGCTGCTGACGGTCTCTCAGGTGAGCTTCATCACAGGAGGAGGAGCCCAGGTGAGCTCTCACACTCTGTGTACACGCCCTGATGCCTGCTGGGTCCTAGTGCTCAACCCTGTGCTGCCAGACTCTCTGTGATGAATCAGAACTCTTTCAGACCTGCAGCACAGAGAGAAGAACCACAGAGTGTCTGGACTTCTATACAACAGAACACTCAGCCCGGCTCCAGAACCACATTGTGAGGGGGGCAGTGTTGATTTTCCCACAGATCTGCACATACATATATGCAGACATACTGTACTTAATCTATATGGTCTATTATTTCCAGGACAAGCACAAATTTCACTTCATATGCACATGAAAACCAGTTGTACAACCAACAGCAATCACAATATCAAACCCCTTTAAATAAATATCCTCTCCACTCACCACTTAGTGGAGCTGCAGTCGGCGTCTCCCAGAGTTGAACCTCTTCATTACTGCTTCCTTCCATTCAGTAGCAAATCTTTTAGTTAAGTCTCTTTCAAAGGCCAGCTGCACTAAATGTGCTTTTCGATGGTGCAGCATGATGAGTCTATTGTCTGTGAGAACACTTTTTAAAGTAGAAAAAGAATTCTCACACATGGCTGTTGATGCTCCAAACGTCAGAGCCTGTTTAAAGGCCATCATCACACTTGGCACAGCCTCCAGTGCTCTGTGGAATGTCTTGATGATCCGTGATATTGTCCAGGTTTCATCGTCAGCGGTCATGTTTGTTTTGAGGAAGTGGCGAGCAACCACAAACTGTGCTTCAATGATTTCAGTGCTTGTTAAGTCAGAATGGGCTTTACATGTTTGACATCAAGGAAAGTTTCACTGTTTGGGTCCAGAGATTGAAGTGCGGTCATTAGCTCACTGTTGCGTTCACTGAAACGCTTGCTTATTTCTTCCCCCGCTGCGTCCAGGGTGCTGTAGAATAATCTCTGCAGTTCAGTGTCACCCTGCTGCTGGCCAACAGTCTCTTCTACGACATATCCTTGGAGACTTTTGTTAACCGTCCTCTTCCTCTTTTGCGACCTTTCTGTCTCTTTACACTGTCCCATGATGTTGTTAAACTCACTTTCTGAGCGCAGCTGTGCAACACATTCAGATGCACTTTTCACTAACCGCATCCCAGAGAGCAAATCCATTTGTTCTGACTGAAGCATTTTGTTGGGGGCATCAAGCAGCTGCAAGATCTTCAGCACAAAGCGTCCAATGAATTCAAAGCTTGGCTCTGAAACAGCCCGAATCAGACCTGCTGCCTCAATTCGTAAGTCAGTTAAAAGGCACGATTGCTGTCGATCTCTGACTACAGAGAGAAAATGTCATCAAATGACTTGAGCACAACTGTGACAGTAGCTAGACGGCCCATCCAGCTGTTGGAGCAGACGTTTTAGTGTGTCTCCTTTATATTGGACTGCAACAGTGGGTTTCTTAATGAATTTGTAGAGACCCACAAACTCCAAAGTCCTCTACTGCTCCCTCGCTCGACATTGCATTTATCGCCACTAGGTGGAGCTGATGATTGAAACAATGGACGTCGGGTTTCTCTCTGGCGAGCCTGTCCTGCAGGATCTTCTGAACCCCACCATGCTTCCCGGACATGACAGATGCTCCGTCATACACCTGACTCAGAATTTTAGATGTACTTAAACCAACTCTGCAGCTCTGTGGTTATAGTGTTTGCAAGAGTTTTGGCATCTCCCACATCTGCAGTAGCAATAGTTAGTAAACGCTCCCTGACTTCCAAATCTTCTGCTACAAAGCGGATCACGATGGAAATGTTTTCACAGCCTGTGGGGTCTCGGGTGCTATCAACTTTAATGGTAAACCATGAATCACTGACTTCATGTACAATTTCTTCAGTTAAAATATCACTCATGATCTTAATTAGTTCATTTTGTACGTCATGTGATGTATATCTGGCATTTTGTGGGATTGTTTGCAGCATCTTCTCGAGCCCTGGGTCTTTTCTCACAGAGGACTCAAACAATGACAAAAAAAGTCCACAGCTTGCATCACCTTGAGAATTAAATGCTTCCACACTCCCTCTGAGAGGCAATCGGTTTATGGCCAGGAACTGTAACATGTCCATAATAGCACCGGTGTAGCACCGATTTCTGGCTGGTTGGCCTTCATTCACAAGGGTAGAAATCTCCTGTCCTGAATCAGCCCTCTTCACTCTCTCTCGCCACTTTGCCAAACTTTCCATGTGTTCTTTACACTCTTCATGCACAATCCTCTTTCTGCTGCGTGTTTCCAGTCACAATAGCCAGTTTTCGTGAACACAGAATCTACAGTCCCAAACTTTCGACGTGCAAAACAAAATGCAGCGTCAGCTTTAACACTGTATTCTAACCAGTCTCTATGGTTGTACCACAGGGCAACAAATGAGCATTTCTGACCATTGAAAAGGCGAGAGGGAAACTTCTTCAGAATGATCTGAGCGGGCTTGTCCTCACCTAAATCATCCGGAGGACCACTGTGACCATGGCCTTGTGTTTGGGAGAGCCCGCTGCAGCTGGGATTGGCGCTATAATCGTCATGCTCCGGCTCTGCTGGGAGGACTTGTGCTAGCTAGCTGTAGCTGCTCACTAGCTGTTGGCTCCTCCAGCTCCTTCTCCGCCGCGGGGAAACTGTTCTCCTGCTCAGCTGTCGCTCCTGCAGTTTTAGTTTTAGTTTGTGTTGGCGGTGGTCGGAAGAATTTCCTTATATCTATTGTTTGTGATATTTGTTTTGTCGTGATATCTGTTTCCTAACGTAAACAGACGTCGGCGCGTCACTTGCGGCAGCACGCATGCGTCAAGTGACACAAGCCGAGACGTATATTGAAATATTTCTTTTTATTTTAAATTTTACTGATTTCAGTTAACTGAATATGAATTAATACAATGTGACACACAAAACAAATTATGACTCCTCCCAAAAAAAATTTCAGCAGGAAAAAAAAAATCATTACCCCTCTGACAGCCAATGGGGGACAAGGAGGCACTGGGTGGGGGGGCATTGACCCCTAATTGACCCCCTGACGTCGGGGCTGAGAACACTGTTACAGACTTTATGACAGTCGTTCACAAAACAATGATCCTGTGATGTTTGTGTTGATGGAGTCTTCCAGCGGTCCTGTCGTCCTCTCTTCCTTCCTGTTAAGAGGATCTCCTCTCACATCCTGATATGTTCTGATCCAAACACTGATACCTGAATCCAAAACCGTTTAATTCCCACAAGATGCTACATTTTTATTTTCATCACAATTCTTCAGATGAATCAATAATATTGAGGCTTTATTTTTTATTTTTCTGAGGAGATTTTTGAAACAAATGCAGCAGCTCAGTGCTAACTTGTTCTTTGGATTGTGTAGTTAGCTGGTCAGCTCTGCGTCGCAGCTCTGCCGCTGACTGATCTGGAATGCTAACAGGATCTCTCATGTTGCTTCACATGTGATCCTGAGAGCACAAATCTACTTGTATAATCCAGAGTTTTAAGGAGTTTATCTGTCAGTTCATTAATGTTGGTAACATCTGGGCAGTTCAGTAACCAGCTGGGCATCGGCTTAATCTCTATCTTGGCTCAGCAAGAATCATGAACAGAACATCAAGATCAGAAGTTACACAAAGAAAAGGAAAACCCAGATAAACACTATAGTTATGACATAGAATTCACAAAATACCTGTTTCTCTGTTAAACTCTGGGTTAGTGAGAACAGGAAAGTTAGTTTTATCAGTTTGTCACTTTCTTTGAGCATTAAAGCATAAAACTGGTCTGTAACAAGTGGAGCCAGCGGGTCAGACAGAGAAAGACTTTTCTCACAGCTGTTTAGTTTCACGGACGAGATTCAAATCCAACAAACGTCCTGAAAATACAGCCGGACTTCAACAGCCACAAAACACTGAGAGAAACACAATGACTGTCATTAAAATGTGTTTTCTTCTCATATAATAATCACACAGAAATGAACAGATGTTGTGCAGTTTATCACGTCACTACGGACATAATTACATGTGTTAACCAACACCATCAAACTTTTGGTTTCATCATTAGAAACACATGAAACAAGTCAGAGTGTTTCAGGTGGAGTGTCGAGTACATTTGATCAGATTTTACTGTCCATTCACAACTTTGTTCACAATGATTCTTTACAATTAAAGCTGCAGACGAGTCAATGTTTTCTGTTTCTTACATTTCGCTAATAGTTCTGGATTTTATTGGAACAAGAGCCAGAATTCAAAACAACACATGACAGAAAGTACAAGTCAACGCAATTTACACAATTTAATGGAAGAAGTTTAAAATGTAAATGAAGAATCTTTTCAATCAGTTTGAATCATTTTGTACAAAGTTGACTGATGAATTTATTACAAGTAGCTGAAAGATTGATGTGACTGTGATCCTGTACAGACTCAACTGTTCAGCACTGACAATGTTTCTGTGACAGGAGGAGACTCTGCACACTAAACACCACACAGACTCACGGAGGAACCAGGCCTGAAGAGTCCAAATCCAGGATAAAGAGGTTCAGTGAATGTGGTGTTGAAGGTGTGGAGGTGGATCCGTGAGTCAGAGGAGACTCTGTAGAAGGACAGAGTGCCAGCAGGACAGTCCACATACACTGCTACTCTACCAGAGGAGGAGGAGGAGGAGGAGGAGGAGATGTCTGTTACTCTGTTATTGTGACAGACACAGTAACGACCATCATTATAGCACTCCAGACTCCAGGACTGATCATTCCATCCAAATACACAGTCATCGCTGCGTCCTCTCCTGCTGATTCTTCTGTAACTCACTGATAAAGAAACATTTCCTCTCCGCTCGACTTCCCAGTAACAGCGACCAGTCAGACCAGTTCTACACAGCAGCTGAGGCCAGTATGACCCAAACCTCTCTGGATGATCAGGATATGACTGATCCTCCTCCACATGTGTCATCTTCCTGTTGTTGTCAGATAGTTTGATGTTTCTGTTGACTGTGTTTGTGTCGACTGTGAGCTCACAGGAATCTGATGGAGAGAAAAAGACACAACACAGCTGCAGTTATTAATGTGTCATCAGTGTGATGATGACATCACAGGTGTGAATGAGTGATGTCACAGTGTTTTCATGAATGAAAGTAAAAAGACACTCACATCTCCACAGACCTGGTGTCAACCATCGGACTCCAGCAGGCTCCACCCTGAAAGGAGGAGGGGGGTCAGAGCAGCACATCCTCTTTCAGCATGCAAACATGGACATGACATGACTCTCATACACAGAAACACAATCTGTCCATCAGGCTGCTTCTCCCTGTTCTCCCTGAACCTCTTCACCTCTGCCACTCTCCTCACACACTGAGAGTGAGCCACAGGATGTTGGTGTGTGTGAAAGAGGACGACAACATCTGAGAAAACACACAAACCTCCTGTTGGATTTATCACTTCATCTTTATTTTATTGGATGTTGTTGCTGTTTCCTGTGGGCGACCTTACACTTGCTGTTTGATCCAATGTCAACTTGCGCTCATGTTTCTATATTACAGGACTTTTGGATTTGGACCTCAGAACTTTTGAGGTCCGATTCCTGTTTGAAGCTTGGAGGGCTTTTCTGAATCTCACCTGCACAGTCTGATTTCTGTTCTTGCTGTGTTTCTGCTGCGTTGTTTTACTGTGCAAAGAAACAAATACAATTTATACGTAATAAATCAGTCAGAAAACATTGGACGTGACTGAGACTCCCAGACTGTTTCCCTCCAGAACCTCACAAGTGTCACTGAACCTGTTTGTGACAGAAACAGTTTAATGATTTCATGTGTTGACATGTTCATGTTACTATAGTTTGGTGCTGGATTGATATCTGATGTATATTACAGCAGTAATAGTTACTGTGAGGAGAAGTTCATGTCATGTTTGATGCCATTAAAAGCAGAAACAATGACAGAAAATGTCTCTTAGTCTGAAATCTACTGTGGTGAACATGATGTGTCCAGATGTGACCAGAGGAACATCTGACTATGAAGCCAGGAATCTGTCTTTCTTTCTGTCTGTCTGTGGTTCACATGTTTCCAGACATGTTAGCTAACATTAGCTAGCTAGCTAAACGTTCAAATGAAGCAGGACTTGCATGATTAACGGCTGTTAGCTAACGTTGGCGGCCTTTAGCCAGCTAGCTAACGGTCATTAATGTTAGCAACGTTATCCGCCTTTGGCCAACTAGCTATTGTCAGCTACCATTAGCTTGCGCGCAAAGACCGCTAACGTAGCTAATGTTAGTGTAGTAGTCGGACATAAAGTGTGTGGATAGACTCAGTTAGTGACTGAAACCATGTGTTGTTTGCTGCCACAGAAGACAAATTAAACGTCCATTCATGAACGTTGTCACGTCATCTTCCTGCGTTCAACACTTCCCATAAATCTTTCAAAATGAAGGTCCTGCCTTATGTACTTATTTGACAGCTTTTATTTTGAAGCATCTGAGAGTGAAACTGAGTCAGCAGCTACGAGTCAGGCTGAATTAAATCACAACAGCATTAAACCAGAGGTCCACCAACTACTGTAGAGAGCTGCAGCACTGCACAGGTCACATATCATATTAATCAATGGAGCAGATGATTGATCACTGAATGTCTTCTTTTGTCATTTGATTTAGCTGTTGGTGCAAAACACCGAAACTTTCCTGCCCCTGCAGGCTGTTATAATGATAAACTACCCAAACGCCAGAGGTGTATAAAGTACTTTATAAAAAAAACTAAGTAAAAGTAAAAGTACCATAACTGAAAATGACTTTGGTAAAAGTAAAATTCACCCATAATAATGTATAATGTGCATGTTAAAATGTGCAGTGTCAATGTACATTTAAGTACATTAAATGTACTTAAGTATCAAAAATATCTTGTGAAAAAATGTAAAAAGTAGTACAGTAGTACAGAGTATTTTTAAAGTACCGTAAAATACTAAAAAATAGCCGCGGCGTTTAGTTGTTTCACTTAACAGACCAGGCGGCAATTTGGGACAGGCGTTTAATTCCTTCCTCTCAAAAATCCGTGATGAAAATGTCACAAACTTCTCCAGCTTCTCGGTGAATTCTCTGGCATCCTTCTGGGCAATAGTTCTCTTCTGCAAGTAAAGTTGTTGTGGCGGAGGAAACGATTCAGCCGACCAACATTTGCTGTAAACTCCTCATCTCTGCTGTCATTTCCGGTGGCGTACATTTGTTTCGTCCTGATTATTTTGCGGGACACTCTCTGGTGGTGTGCAGGTTTGCTAATAACTCATCCCTGCATGTCTATCTCAAGCTAGCTTTCTTCCTGCCTCCAGCAGGCAGTCTGGCCCTGCTGCTGTCCTCCTTGGACAGACGCTGAAGCTCAGCTTGATTTTGTTGCCAATCTCTCACTCTCTTCTTGTCGACAGAGAAACATCTAGCGGCTGCTTCTCCTGAGTATTCTTCTGCATATTTTATGACAGAAAGTTTGAATTTCAAGTCGTCCTTTTAATTTTTTGCTGCACCGGAGCCATAGCGATCATCAATGTGATACTGACTGACAGAAAGTAGCACAACACATGAAAAAGGCGAAGAAAAACGTGCAGTGTCAGTGGTCACGTCCGGCGTTTACAGGGGATCCTGCGGTTAATTTAAACACGGATATTATTTGGTAATATATGGTACGCATAAAAAGAAGCAAAACAACCAAAAATGGTTCTCCCCTTCTTCTCTTATGTCACTTTCAGGTGTAAGTGTCCTCTCACCCGTTCCAGATAATCCTTTGATGATTAACTATATTTCTATTTTAAATTGCAACGAGTAACGAGGTGGCAAACGTCAAAGTAACAAAGTAAAAGTATATTTTCTTACATTTAAAAGTAAAAGTCCTGCTTAAAAAAATACTCAAGTAAAGTACAGATCCTCAAAAAAACTACTTAAGTAGTGTAAGGAAGTAGATGTACTTCGTTACTATCTACCTCTGCCAAACACAGCAGTGGTTCGCCAATTCTCTGCCGTTGGTCTGCCGTGAAGCAGCTCAGCCTTGATTACAAACTGACGTGTAATATACACAGAAGCCGATGCTGTGGCTCCTATAGAGAGTGACCTACACATCATGATGTGTGTTTTCAATGTGTTTCCCCGTTTTCATTCTGTCAATCTTAACCCACGAATACTTTATAATCATATGGATGCTGTTATAATGTGTAGTGATTTACAGCGAAAAACGTAACTTGTCACTTTCAAGGATGTTTGGTGGGTCAGAATCTCAATTACTTAAGTAAATAATTACCATCAGTAAAGTAGACGCTGCCTGACTCACTAATGGGGAAGGAGGCTGTTTTCTGGGGGAAAATTGACTGAAGTCTCAGTCAGGACGGCTGACCGTCACAGAGATTTATTTTTCAACACAAACATTTGGTGAGTTAAAGTTTTTTGTCTGTGACAGATTTGTTTTTTGAACAGAAATGTGATGTCGTCAGGAGGATGGACGGGAGGACAGGCAGAAGGACAAACGCTTCACGTGTATCTGCTGTATTTTCTCCCTCAGCTTTTGTTTGTTCCTGTAACTTTGGTTTGTGGGAAATTTTTCTTTATTTACTTGAGGGAAGGACCTGTGTTGTTATCAGACTGTCAGACAGACACGCCCTCGATATGCGCAGCGTGCTTATTCATCCACACTGGTTCAGTTCGTCAATAATGCGCACCTGATACTACCTCCAGAGGCGGATCAGTGCCAGAGCAACATTTCACCCCTCGCCACCTCCGAGAAATTCACACAGAGGCGGAGAATTGGCGGTGTGCAGTGTGAATGGGGCTACTGACGGTCTGTGGCTGCAGCAGGACTCATCATACCTGAGAGTGTCCAGTCTCCAGGCTGGATCCTCCAGTCGAGCATACAGCTGCTTCACTCCTGAGTCTCCTGGATGATTGTAGCTCAGGTCCAGCTGTCTCAGATGGGAGGGGTTGGAGTCCAGAGCTGAGGCCAGAGAAGTACAGCCTTCCTCTGTGATCAGACAGCCTGACAGCCTGCAGACACACAAAACAACATCGCAGATCAGCTGACAGTCCTGATAATTAAGTGCACATCTGTGTTTAAGGGTTAAACATTTATTAAATTCATCATCTTAGTTTTCATAATCAGCACTAAACGTTGAGTATAATTGAAGCCCGTGGAAATGCCATTGGTTTTGCAAATATTTGGCCATGAATCAACATATTGTACAGATGAAAATGATGACCTGATGATGGCAAGAAAAGAAATTACAGTTCATCCTGAGGAAAGCATAAATTTTAATATATATATTATAGATTAGGGGTGTCATTTTTTTGTCATTTTTTTGATGAGTGAAGGATCTGTTAAGTTGTCAGACAAGACCACTATCAGAACATCACACTCCTGTCCAGACAGCTGTCATCTCACCTCTGTTGGAGGATCAGAGGTGGAATGAAACTTTTCCCCTATTCCACCTTTGCAACTTTCACAACTACAGTGAGGTGAAATATTGATGCACGATTCCTGCCTTGAAGAAGCAGTGTGAATGGGGCTTCTGTGACTCTCGCACTCTCTCTCTCTCAACCCAACCAGTTGAGGCAGGTGGCGTCTCACTACTTAGTCTGTTGGGTCTCTTAAACCAAATGAATTATATAAGGAGTATGATCAAGGGTTAGGTTTGCTCCAATTGTGACGTTACATGAAATAAAATAATGAATCCTGACCTGAGAGTTTCAAGGACACAGTGTGGACTTTTCAGTTCAGCAGAAAGTAGCTTCATTCCTGAATCCTGCAGGTTGTTGTTACTCAGGTCCAGCACTCTCAGACTAGAGGACTGGGAGCTGAGAACTGAGGACAGAGCATCACAGCTTCTCTCTGAGAGGTTACAGTCACTCAGTCTGGAGCGTGAACAGTAAAAAGACATTAGATAATTACAGTATTCATAATATCGTTGTAGCTAATGTGAACTTGATTTCTGTTTTACTCTAATATGTCAGAGATATTAAATATCAGCAGGACTAAATCTGGATTAAACAGACATCAAACAATTTTAAGTAGCACGGTTTCAAAACATAAGAGTTCCTGACATGAGAGAGACATCTGAATTCAGATGTTTAAGAAATGACATAAATAATTTGAGACAACTATGAACTATTTGACCTTAGAGTTTCAAGTGTACATTGTGGACTCTCAAGTCCAACAGACAGATGCTTCACTCCTGAATCCTGCAGGTTGTTGTTACTCAGGTCCAGCTCTCTCAGACTAGAGGACTGGGAGCTGAGAACTGAGGACAGAGCTTCACAGCTTCTCTCTGAGAGGTTACAGTAACTCAGTCTGGATAAAGAATAATGAGCACAACAAGAAGATTATTTCTATTTGGGTCAATAACAGCACATTGAAAGCATTCTGAAAAAAACTTCTCCACACTTACAGAGCTTTGTTGGAGGCTTTGACCACTGGCAGCAGCCTCAGAAAAGCCTCCTCTGAAGCAGAGTATTTCTTCAGGTCAAACACGTCCAGATCTTCTTCTGATGACAGTAAGATGAAGACCAGAGCTGAGCACTGAGCAGGAGACAGTTTATCTGTGGAGAGACTTCCTGGTCTCAGGTACTGTTGGATCTCCTCCACTAGAGAATGATCGTTCAATTCATTCAGACTGTGGAACAGATTGATGCTTCTCTCTGGAGACTGGTTCTCCCTGATCTTCTTCTTCATGTACTTGACTGTTTCCTGATTGGTTTGTGAACTACTTCCTGTCTGTGTCTGCAGACCTCGGAGGAGAGACTGATTGGTTTGCAGTGAAAGACCAAGGAGGAAGCGAAGAAACAAGTCCAGATGTCCATTTGGACTCTGTAATGCCTTCTTCACAGCACTCTGGTAGAAATGTGTTAATTTTCCTTTGAAAACCTTAGACCACCAGGATGTTGACTGCTCTTCATCTGACAGCAGATTGACTCCAGAGTTGATTAACGTCAGATGGACGTGAAGAGCAGCCAGAAACTCCTGAACACTCAGATGGACGAAGCAGAACACCTTGTCCTGGTACAGTCCTCTCTCCTCTGTAAAGATCTGTGTGAACACTCCTGAGTACACTGAGGCTGTTGTGATATCGATTTTACAATCTTTCAGGTCTGATTCATAGAAGATCAGGTTTCCTTTCTGCAGCTGATCAAAAGCCAGTTTTCCCAGAGACTCAATCATCTTCCTGCTCTCTGGAGTCCAGTGTGGATCTGTCTCAGCTCCTCCATCATACTTGACCTTCTTAACTTTGGCCTGAACCACCAGGAAGTGGATGTACATCTCAGTCAGGGTCTTGGGAAGCTTTCGTCTCTCTTTGGTCTTCCACACATCCTCCAGGACTGTAGCAGTGATCCAGCAGAAGACTGGGATGTGGCACATGATGTGGAGGCTTCGTGATGTCTTGATGTGGGAGATGGTTCTGCTGGCCTGCTCCTCATCACTGAATCTCTTCCTGAAGTACTCCTCCTTCTGTGGGTTAGTGAATCCTCTGACTTCTGTCACCATGTCAAAACACTCAGGAGGGATCTGATTGGCTGCTGCAGGTCGTGTGGTTATCCAGAGGCGAGCAGAGGGAAGCAGTTTCCCCCTGATGAGGTTTGTCAGAAGCACATCCACTGAGGTGGACTCTCTGACATCAGTCAGGATTTTAGTGTTGTGGAAGTCCAGAGGAAGTCGACACTCATCCAGACCGTCAAAGATGAACACAACCTGGAACTCTTCAAAGCTCCATATTTCTTTGGTTTCAGTGAAGAAGTGATGAACAAGTTCCACCAAGCTGAACTTTTTCTCTTTCAGCAGATTCAGCTCTCTGAAAGTGAATGGAAATGTGAACTGTATGTCCTGGTTGGCTTTGTCTTCAGCCCAGTCCAGAGTGAACTTCTGTGTTAAGACTGTTTTCCCAATGCCAGCCACTCCCTTTGTCATCACTGTTCTGATTGGTTCATCTCTTCCAGGTGAGGCTTTAAAGATGTCTTCTTGTCTGATTGTTGTTTCTGGTCTGTATGGTTTCCTGGATGCTGTTTCAATCTGTCTGACCTCATGTTCGTCATTGACCTCTGCAGTCCCTCCCTCTGTGATGTAGAGCTCTGTGTAGATCTGATTCAGAAAGGTTGGGTTTCCTGCTTTAGCAATCCCTTCAAACACAGACTGGAACTTCTTCTGAAGGTTAGATTTAAGTTGATGCTGACAAACTCCAGAATGATTTTCTAAATAAACATACAACAAACAAGATCATTAGGTTCCAAAGACAAAAACACACTTTTCTTCCCCTAAAGATATAAACAGATATTCCTCCATATGTTGAGACATTACAAACTGTCTCATTGATCCATCATGTTAAATCATTAGAGAAATCTTCTTACTGCTCTGCAGACAGTCAGCCAGCTCCTCCTGCTTCATTCTCCACAGGAAGTGAAGTGTGATCTTCAGAAATGCCTCTCTGCTGCTCCTCCTCTGCTCTTCATCCTCACCGTTCAACACCTCCTGATCATCACTTTGACTCTCGAAGCATTCTGGGTAATCTGAACTCAGAACCTTCTGGATCTTCTTCAGCTGGTTCTTCACAAAAGTCACAATGTTCTCCTCCAGCAGCTGAAACAGAATATGATGAGATGACAACATTTAACATCAGATCCATGTTGGACAGATTCACCACTGGTCTGTAACATGCAGCATGGAGATTATTGTGAACAGCCTGGATGTAAAAGTAGTTGTTGTTCATGTACAGACCACAAATATGGAGTCCAGGTGTGTCTGATGCTGCTGGACAGACGGACCTCTGGGAACCTCTGAGCTCTCCTGGTCGACTCTGTGGAGGAATCATGAAGAATCAGTCACATTGTGTCTGTCCACTCAGAGACAAACACAAGCTGAAGGTCCTTTGAGTTAAAGTGTTGATGACATCATTGAATCAGATGGTTTCCTCTGACATCACAGTGTTGGTCCTACTGCTGATCCCACTGTGAATCAACAGTCAGTCAGTTTACTGGGTTGGTTCAGCAGCTTGTCTGGTTTAGTCCCTCCAGCTCTAGACCCATTTAATACTGTGGACAACAACACAAAGCTAACACAAGCTAGCTGGATGCTAACTGTCCAGTGCAAATTGGTGAGTCTCAATAAATTTGTATTCAATTGAGATTCCAACATTGGAGAATAAAAAAGTTATTCATTATGTCTTGTTGTTTTGGTTTATATTCTTTCTGCAATAAATTGGAATCTGTCACCAAAAAATGAAACTACTGGTTTGTTTTTGGTACAAACTTGATTTTCATATTTAATTTGTCTGATTTGTGTGACCCGAAAGTCATTTCTTGACTTTTTTGTGTGCTGCATTTGGCCGATTAACAACACAACGGCCTGAATTTAATTTTTAATAATGAATTCATTGTTCGCAAGATATAACCATGTGGACACGACATGCAGTAAGAAAAAATACATAACGTCTGAATTTCAAAATGCTCCAAGTGATGTTAGACGTATTTGTAAAACTTTATTATTTTTGCATATTTGATAAAATATTATAAAACAGTAAAATGTTCTGCCTTCAGTTCATACCGTTGTCTCAAGTGTTTCACAGTTTTTTATTCCTTCATATGGGTTACGGTACCGGCCCCATGAAGTCCAGATGGGTCGGCCCTTGTAACGTCAGATATAACACACAGCCCTTCCTCTCCTCAGCAGCAGGCTCAGATTTCAGCAGGAGGTGAGTCACTGCTGTTTGTCCACTGGAGGAACACTGTCCTGTCAGAGTTGTTTAAGGACGGACATGAAGAAATATGAACCTGTCCTTTAATACTAATCCTGCTCTGACCTCCATCATCACTCTGAGAACATGAACACCATCAGGACATCTGGTTAGACTGGATTTAATGAGGACAAACATCAACAGAGAACAACATGACAACAACTTACTGTCTGTCTGAGGAATGTTCTTGTCTGAAATCAGTAACAATGTCCTTTGACCAGTCACTCGTAAAGGACACACAGCTGGGCTCAGGTCCGGGTCCTTGTTCAGGTTCAGGTCCAGTAGAGGCTGGTCTCCTGTAGGACAGAGAAGAAAACCACCAGAGATGTTAATTCACTTTCTTTGGCCACAGAAGCTTCTGTCCATAAAATAGTGGAAAACATCAGCAATAAACCTTCAGAGAATATTGGACCAAACTAATTCAATAAAGTGAAATGAAGAGTTGAAGACTGGTTCTACTGGGCAGATTTCAAAAGTGAGAATATAAATTTAAGTGAAGAAGAACAAAGCTGAAAATAAACATCAGGTTTAAAAAAAACATCTTTCTCCACAGTTAAAACATGAATCAGTCACATATTAATGTTATTAACAGCTCACCTCTTCACAGCAGGAGCTGGTTGTTCTTTAAAATCAATGAGGCCACCTTTCGACTTTTCACTGTTGAACGAAACACAGCTGGGTCCAGGTTCAGGTCCAGGTCCAGTGGTTTTAGAGGGAGGGCCTCCCTCCTCTCTGTCCTCACACTGATTCATGCTGCTCATCTCACACACACTTTCATCTGGAGAGGAAACACAAATCATTCATCTGCACATCAACTGAAATCAGCCTTTGGGTCAGAAACACTCTTGAAGGACAAAATGTCTGAAAGTCGACTTCCTCTTCTAACATTTAAACTCAGAGCACATTATTCCACAACTCACTGACTCTATTAATACTTATTTCACTAACTAGCTGCTACAGGACATCAAACCAAAACTAAATCATGTCATTAAATCATTTGTGTTCTGTTTTTTACTGTTCTCTACTACTAAAGTCGCTCACAGCAGTGACGTGAAATCTGGAGACAAAAGTGAAAATGTCTTCTGACAGAAAAGAGACAGTGGACTGATCCAGGACCTGTCTTCACTGATCTGCAGGAAGGAAAGTGATGTCATCAGTGTGAGGTTTATTTCAAAATAAAAGACCTCTGTCATATAGTAAGTGCATTTTGGTTATGTCACTTCTATGTAAACATTATCACATTTTAAAGGGTATAAAAACAGTCGCTTTCCTTCTGTACATGACTGTGGAGACTTTCTGTGGAGCTTGAAGTGTTAAATAACTGATTAAAAACAAATACTGACAAGTTGATTTAACCAAGAGGCAGGAATTGTTCTAATAACCTGTTGTGTTATAATAAAATATGAAAGTCTCAGGTGTGTTCAGGTGGGTTTTGTCTGTAGAGGCTATGACGTCTCTCACTGACGTCATGTCTCCTGTCAGAACATCAGCTGCTGGACTTGGATCAGTCCACTAGATGACGTCATGACGCTGTGCTGGAGTCAACACACACGTTTCTCTGATATCTTTTAATCTAAAAGAGTCAATCTGGCCATCTGCTGTTTATTTAAAACATTTATCTGCAAAGTAAAAATTAGAATCTCTTCCTCTGAGAAGTAATCAGGAGCAGAAATACTCCAGTAACCTAACGGGCACTTTAAGTACTGACACTGAGAGCCGACGTGTTCCTGCTGACTGTTGCTCAGTGATGAAGTTCTATTTGTATTAATTAAATAAAGCTTCAGACTCCTGGATGTCCTCTTACTGCCTCCTCATCAGTCCTGGACTATAAATACAACCACAGATTATTCACCGACACCAACAGCTGCTCTGCAGCCGCGTTTAGTGCATCAGACAGCGGGAGAGCGGCGGCTCGTCTCGGCCTCCTCCACAGGCTGATTCAGACAGGAGAAGCTGCCTTCAGTCATCAGTAAGTGGAGCTACACAGTGACAAACACTCTGTGTTCAAACACTGACCAACCTGCAGCTTCTCTCTCATCAGTCTGTCCTGCGACGCTGGACACTGAAGCTCCTGATCCGTCTGTTCTGTCACAGGATACGGTTCACATATCAGCCCCATTCTGGGGTCAATGATACAATAATCTACCCGTGCAGGAAGCCTTCTCCTCCCTGGATAGACCCAACACCTGTGTCCAGGTCATGTTCTCTCTCCTCATCACGTGTGTCTGTGACTATTGTTAGGATTTACACACTTACATTATGCCCCTTTATGCCCCATCGACCACTTCGTATGCCCCCTTTGACCCCTGCCTACTAACACTGCTATTCACCAGCAGGGTCCTCACTTCTGCCCATGACTCCCCTTAACACACTGCCCATGAACCTACACGCACATCGTTCATTGCTCAATAAATTATGACGTCTGCCACACTGTGACACATATAGATTGTCTTTTCCCATCTTTTCCTGTTATCCCACATTATTAAAAGAGTTGCACATATGTTTGTGCACCACCCATGGGAGGGTTTAAGTCTAAACCACGGATTCTCCCCACCTTTTTAACTTGATTGTCCAATAATAGTATTCATCTTATCCATATGGTTGACCAATGACAATTCAACACATACATTGTAACAGCAATATATAATACATTGCATACTGAAATTGTGCATCTTTTTCTTGGCGATTGGTTGCAGCTAACAGCTTTGCTACTTTGGGCTCTGCTGCCTGTGATTTTTCAAACAGAGAAAGTCCTTGATCAAGTTTTTTGCTTTTGCTTAATGATACGATTCTTCTTATTAAATAGTTAACAGTACGTCGTAGTCTGTCTTCTCTACTTTCACCTTGCAAACAAATGAACACGCCTGATACTATCTGAAGGGCAGACCACAATATGTGAGATTACAGAACTGTGTGTCCGACCGTCTGATCAGCAACATCAGCGCCCCCAGAGAAGTGTGCTGCCTCCCGTCTTCTTCACCACCCACACTGCAGACTTTAAGTGCTGCACTGAGTCTGGTCATCTGGAAATTCATGGCAAAGACAAATGAGGTGGTGGTGTACTGCAGGAGGAACAAGCCTCTGTCCTCTCCAGTCTGCATTGGTGGGACAGACGTTGACAACCACTCTGTTCAAACACTGACCGACTAACTCCACTTCTACTCTCATTTCACCGGCTACACTCCCACAGTGTTCATGTTGCAGAAGCACCATGACAGTGAGCAGTAAAAATCAGTTCATGTTCCAGCCTGCAGCTTCTCTCTCGTCAGTCTATCCTGCTGAGCCGGACACTGAAGCTCCTGATCCGTCTGTTCTGCACTGCAACTTTATTCTTCCACATTTTGGAGGCAAATATTTTACTTTTTACTCAACTACATCTGTTTGATTACTTTAGTTACATTACAGATTACATGCTGCATCAGAGCAGAGATTGAAAACTGTTTTTCCTGCGTTTCACAACTGAAAACAAGTTAACAAACCTTCACCTGAACAGGTCGGTTGGTTTGTTGGCACCAGTTCAGTTTTAACTTTCGTTGTTTTCACAGTGACGTCGACTCAAAGCACACACAAAAAAAACTGATTAAATCACAGTAACCATGAAGAGTCTCAGTCTGACAAAAAAGTCACACATCATAGGAAAGTTAGTGAATTAATTCATAAACTTTACTGCTTTTGCACTATGGTTAGACTGAATTCATTGCAATGACTACAAAGTTCAATGAATCTCATCATATTTTCATTATTAGTCTATATTAATCCCATGTATATCACACACCAAGCATCTGTTTCTTTATTATGTTTATTTATTAATGTAACATGCAGTGGTCACATACACTTCTCTCTTCAGATGCACTTTTAAAATATTTCACCACCAGCCCAGTCACACAGCATCAGGAGCTCCCTCAACACAGCATGTTTTTATTTTGGTATGTTAATAGAATATTCTTTAGCATGTTTGAGCAATACCTCAATTATATTGGATTTTTAATTCATCACTTGTTTCTTTCTTCAGTTTTTATTCGGTGTGATATTTTTGACTTAAAAGAAATAAAATCTTGAGCACAAACGTGCAGTTGCTGTGTGAGTGCGTGAAAATTGATTGTGAAATTGACTGTGATGCGGCAGGAAGCAGCTAAAATCTTGCCCAGGGCACCAAACTGGTCAGGGACAGCAGTCCAACGACTTGTTTTACATGTTTTTAAAGAGCACCTGAAAGAGTCATCAGGCAGGAGAATGAAACAGATCAAGACTAAACTTGTTACCTTGGTTTGTTGGCACGACTTCACTTCTGACTTCAGTTGTTTTCACAGTGACGGTTGAGGGAACAGACATTCAAGAGAGAAAATGAAGAGAAAATGAAATAAGTCGGACAGTTAATTTGAATGTTTGATTTGTAGAAAACATGTAAAAAGGTTCATAAATCCTGTTGAATTTTACAATTTGACCGGCTGCTGTCTCTTAAATTAAACTTTAATTAATTAGTCCAACATCTGTGTGTCACAGTGCAGATTCACCTTCACTTGACCCTTTAAACCACATTAACAACATGTCAAAACAGCTCATCTGTCATTTTACATCCAGTCTTATAAAGTCTCAGTGTTTCACATGTAAACAGTGTTCATCAGCTAACAACACATGGAGCTGTGCTGCTGATCCACATGAGCTCCTCGTCAAACACACAGTAAAGTTACATGTTAGTGTTTGTGACTGTGATTCAGTTCAGGTCCAGTTTGAATGAAGTCAGTTTGACGACGAGTTAACGAGCAGATTAAACTGATCTCAGTTCAGTCAGAGACACAAACTTGAGTTCAGATGGTGGATTTTTCTGTTTATAATGAAAATAGGAGTCAAAATATTTCCTTTCTTGACATTTAGTGAGTTTATGTTGTTGACTTATTAGACTCAGTGGTGAACTGGCTGCTTTTACATCTCCAGCTGAAGCTACAGGCTGTCAGACTGTCACCTCTGAGCTACAGAGTGCTGTTAGGAGACAGGACGGACACACAGAGACTCTTTGACAGGACGTCAACACTGTTGTTCTTCACTCTGCTCAGAATGTTAGCTGGTTAGTTGAATGTTAGCTGGTTAGCTGAATGTTAGCTGACTGTTATTGTAAAGTTAAATCATATCTTACCTTTAAAGGACTGAAAGCAGCAGGTGAGAGCAAACACAGTCCATCCTCAGCTGCTGACGGTCTCTCAGGTGAGCTTCATCACAGGAGGAGGAGCCCGGGGGGACCTCTCACACTCTGTGTACACGCCCTGATGCCTGCTGGGTCCTAGTGCTCAACCCTGTGCTGCCTTCCTCTCCACATCAATAACAGTCCTGACTGTTGTGAAACACATCAGACCTCAGATCAGACTGAACTCACCTTCTTATCACAGTGTCATCGTTCAAAGCACCGGGACAAACCACAGCTTCTCACTGGCTACTCACACAGGCAGCCATCTTGGCTCAAAGAGCAGGCAGTTTCCCAGCTGATGTTTGTGTGTGAAAGCAGTTCAGGCCATAAAGTAACTTCATGTTGTCATATATATAATATTTATCATTTATTGTTCATTTGTGCTGAAAATGAAGTGAAACAGTGAAAATAAAGCAGCAGTCTGATGAAAAACAGCAGGTGGAGGAAACTGGCCGTCCTTTCCTTTGCAGTGATAGCAGCTCGGTGCTAACTTGTTCTTTGGATTGTGTAGTTAGC
>CAEMYA010001523.1:0-15138 GCA_903131615.1 Diplodus sargus
CAAGGATTTAAATTCAGTAGATTACAGTCATTATATAAAAAGTAATTTTAATTGAGAAGATAAGAACATCCAAATATGTTTTACTCACACTATAGTTAAAAAAAAACAACAACAATGAAGCAGATATTATTAAGCCTGTCGCGACAACTGGATTTGCAAAATAATATGCTGTGATCTTGCAAATCTGCGTAATGAATCATCTTGTGCGTCAGGTTAAATATTACTATTTCATAAGATAAATGTAGAGTAGCACACTGATTCACTGCGCTGTGAAACAGAGATGGTTCCGTTCAGTCGGTGGTTTATCGTGGTACGGCACAGAGGCGGTAAGGTTGTGGACCGCGAATGAATCCTAACTGATAGTCCAGACTGGGTTTCTCTCCAGGAGGTGCAGAGAAAGAAAACCTCTGAAGGAGGGAGGTAAAGAAGAGGAATAACTCCATCCTGGCCAGCTGCTCCCCGAGACACACACGCTTTCCTGAGGACACGCAACACAACAGATGAGATGTATTCAATCATTTTTAAGAGATTCTGACCCCTTTATGGTTCTCTTGGTTTGCTGTGGACTTTTTTGTGGAAACTCCATCATGAATACCATTTGGCACCAGTCGCTTTCATATAGTGGACTGGAACGTAATAAGGACGGAGCTCCCTGGTCTTAAAATGCAGCCAGTGCAAAAGTGTCTTCAACCTGAATTCTTTCTTATGCGACTCCACTGGTTTCAAAAAGAAGTCAGACTTTATCGTAAGCCTATGAAAAAATTGCCTTAATTCTCACGAGAGATGTTACCTCTGTACACAGTTTCCTAATTTGATAAGCTTATCTTATCTGCCTTCCTTATTCCAGCATTTTGTAAATTATGGTTCCATTCAAAGTAAAATAGACAATAAAGCAGGGTAGGCTCAGATCCAATCAGCACAGAGGTGTAGCAACCTGCAAGCTCTACAAAATGGCAGCAGCCATAATATAAACACAAAACAATAGAAGATGTCAGGAAGTGTCAAACACTTTTTTCCCTGAATTGTATAACTGGGCTTTAGAGGGTTGTAACTACTGACTTACCTGCTGAAAAGGGTAAGAAGGCCTCTCTCTTCCTAAACTTGCCGTCCTGGTCCAGAAAATGCTGAGGGTTGAAGGAGTGTGGAGTTTCCCACATCGACTCATCATTCAGAACAGAGTTCAGTGTGGCCATGATCATGTTGCCCTGCAGAAAGGCCGTAAAGAAAACATGTAACTTTTGTTTTTTCTGATAAGATGTGTTTGTTTTTACATTACTTTGAGTAGCTTTGTTTTAATAAACACAAATAAAACAGGGTAAAGTAAAAATGACATGGTTTAACTTCAAGGTATCTAACCATGGAAACAGTAAGGTGAAAAAGATAAAAAGACAAAAAATAATGATGATAAAAGCCCCACATTTAAAAGCTGTTACCAGAAAATCCAGGCAAACTGCAGTTCTTTCTCACATGCGCATCATCTACCTTTGGGATCGTGTACTTGTCGAGCTTGACGTCTTTGCTTGCCATGCGGGCCAAATTTAGGGGAACAATGTTGCCCACTCTCTGGATTTCATGGATGACTGCATTAGTATAGGGCATGTCATCTCTGTCAGTCATAGAAGGTTGTCTGGATGAACCGATGACAGCGTCTATCTCTGCCTGGACTCTCTCTGCACACAGTGACAACAGGAAACAGTGTGAGTCTGTGTAGACAACTCAATGTGCAACATGCTCACTCTGCCAATAAAGGACAATAGATATTACTCCTCACACATACACACCTTGCATGTGAGGATAGTGGATCATGTATAACAGTCCCCAGTGTAAAGTCGTGGTGGTCGTTTCAGTTCCAGCACCAAACAGGTCCAGAGTGCAATAACACAAATTCTTCATATCAAAACCAGAATCTTTGTCCTCCTTCTATCAATAACACAAGAGACATATTTCATTAGACAATAGAAAAGAGAGCAAACACAAGACAGACAAATAAAAACACTCACCTCTCCCATCTCTGTGAGGAAGCAGTCGATGTAGTCTCTTGGTGAGGACGGGTCGAGACTTTCTTTGTGTTCTTTGATCTTGATTTCTACAAAGTCATATTCCTTTTGCATCAGAGTGAATATCCTCTGGTGAGGTCCAGGCAGCCACTTCATCAACCAAGGCAACGTGTTATAAGCCTACAGAGAATTAAGACAGATACCAGATCATCTGGGAATCAGGGAACAGTTCACAAGTTGAACTCAGACAAACAGGAGGAGGCCATGGCAAAACTGTTTGTTTGACTGGATTTGGAGACACTCCCCATCCATTAAATCATCTCTAATTAGATTTTCTGTATAAAATATAATAATACAATTCCGAAAAAGTCGGCCCTGTGTGCTGCTACCTTCATGGTGGTGGGCTTGTGTACCTCGAGGACCTTGTGAGCTACACTGGTTGGGGCTTTGAGCCCCTGCCAGGTTTAACCAAGCCAGACAGGTAACATGAGAGAGTTCAGACAAAAAGTCACACCTGGTGCTCCAGGCTGAGGGTTGGATGTGTTCAGAAAGTCGGCTCACCTGTGCCCATTGAGTTCCCTGTAAGCGGGTTAATTCATTCATGTCCTGAAGATGAGTCTGGTGCTCCTTGTCTGTGTACTCAAAGCGTTCCCCAAACACCAGGCAGCAGATGATGTTGGACACAGCGTTGTTTATCAGTGAATAAGCACTGAATGGCTTGCCTATGGAATAAAAGAGAAAAAAGGAGAATATGATACAAAGGAATAAAATAAATAAATAAATAATTTAATGATAAATTACAGAGCCGTTGTCTCTCCTAGTCTGCTCTATGCTGGACTGTGGCAGCCTGTCTTTAAAATCTCATAGAATCTGGAGTTACAGTACGTATCTAACGTTCACGCCTACTACGAGAAACAGCACTGAGTAACTTCCATCACTCAGTCAGTCAGGGACAGACTTTCACGTTTATTGGGCTGGCATTAAAGACGCATTAGCTGTTAATTGATTTCATGTCGAGAAAGCAAATAATTTTTTTTTAGTACCTTGATGAAGGACAAAAGCCTCAGTGAGATAATGGGACTCCTGCTGGATGGACGGCTCCAGGGTCTTCTTGCCAATCCCAAAGTTTCTGAGAGTATGAAGAGCAAATCTCCTCTGCTGCTTCCATGGATTGCCATTCGAAAATCCCAGACCTTTTGGAAACACAAAACAAGCAATAGTCGGCCTATACACAACTGTACAACATTGATCTGGTGTCAGTCTGATGCTATTATCCTGACTGAAAACTCAGCAGCTTTTTAAACAAAATGCAACACACCCTACCATAATTCCCAACTGAGTCTTCAAAAATTGGTATGCTGGGGCGATCTACGAAGTCCTCTCCGTTCTGGACCAGGGCCTCTCTCACAAGCTTGTAGCCATTAATGACCACGACCCTCCCACCAAAGAGACGGAGGCTGAAAACATTCCCATATTTCTCTGCAAACTGAACACAAAGAGCAAACTGGTGTTTATGTTCAACACTGAGTTGACTGCTAAACCTTCTAGAAGGCTTGGACCATCTACATTATAATCATTATTCATTATTATCATATTTTCACCATCATCAGTTAGTCTGCAGTGTATGATTCTCAACTGATCATCAATTGTTTAACCTATAAAATGTGATAGAATAGATGAAAATTAGAGTGTTTATGAATGTCCTACTTAGGGTTCTGGACTGCGTGTTTGTGTTTTGGGCTGAAGCTTTAAAGAAAGCCAGATGTCAGAGGTTAAAAATCAGCTGTGGCTTGTTTGTGGCTTGACTGTAATAACCGGGTTTCAACACATGGAGGGCAGTCACACTTACATTTTTACTACAAAATACGCCAAATTGAAATACTTTGACTAAAATGTCAAGAGTTGGACCAGAATCACTCAGCAACACTACTCCATACCCAAATACATTGGTTTTCAGCAGAAAAAAGTGGTTTGGGGGTTAAGTTGCTCTTTAAGTAAACAAACTGACCTTACAGGACACCACAAGTTTCATATTGCTTAACTTTGTTCATATGTGGCGGACCCTGCCACCAGTCTAGCTTCAAACAGTGTTCTGGGACCTTATTTTCCTCTGAGAACAACGTGTTTATTCAGTTATGGGAAAAATACATATTTCTGAGTTTGTATTATTTTCTCATTAATATTATGATTATTAAAATTCTGCGTTTGAATTTCTTGTCCAAAACTACATAGCGCTCCTTAATAATGTATTAGTTATAGTACTGTTCCGTTCCGTTTTCTTTCCACTTATCCGTGAGGGTCGCGGGATGTTGCCGCTTTTTTCCCCCTAAGGGGTTGCGGGGCTTACTGGGGCCAAATCCAGTTTACACAATGGGTGAAGGCCAGGGTACACCCCGGATGAGTCGCCGGCTCATCACAGGACCCTTACTGATGGCAGTGGCTGCCTCACAGCACATCAGGAGCAACTTTGGGGTTCAGTATCTTGCTCAAGGATACTTCGACATGTAGCTCAGTCCTTAAAGTACTGTATGAACATCAAATAAGGTGGAGCTAATGTTTAAATATTTTGTAGAGGACTACAACTAATTGTTTTTAATTGCATTTTGGCTTGATCACTATTTTCTCCATCCAGCCTTCAAAATGACACAAGCCTGGTTTGTACAACCCAGTCCTCAACACAAATAATTAATAATAAATGAATAACTTCAAATAATTGTAAAAAAGAAAAGAAAAAACAAGGCAAACGCTCTAAATCAACTAATGGTTTTACCTGCACGGTAAATACAGCTGGGTAGTTCAGTTTGGGGCTGCACAACATTATTAAAATTGCAGCATGATGAAGTGCAATATCTAATAATATTTTTCTATAAAAGGTCAAATGTGTCACAACAGCATTATATAAGCTGGCTTATAAATCTTGTTCTCCAGATGTAAGAAAACATGTTTGTTTGACCCCAACAAAGGTCACATACCTCAAATTTCTAATCAAGTAGTTCTTGAGCAAATTTACTTAATTACAGGCCTCGACATACCTCTGTGAACTGCAGGTGGATTCTCTTGGCGTCAATGCGATGAAGATCACCAATGAAAGGAAGAGACCAGGGTCCAGGAGGAAAGTTCGCAGGTACTCTGTTCTTCCAAACATCAGCCAACAACAGAAAAACACACAGAAATATCAAAATACTGCTGAAGTCCATCCACTCAAAGCCCAGGACACTGGAGACTGTCGCCATTTGTTGGCTTTTTTAATGCTCTCTCTATTCTACAGTGGTGGCTCCGCTGTGACTACAGAACAGTGTCAGGTCAGGTTAAACAAACACAGGTTTTCACGACCTGTCCAGGGGGACATTTCCGCCTGTGTGATATTCACAATAAAAGTACTCTGATGCAAGTCAACTTCCTGCATTCAAAGTAGCCTACATACGACGATTTGGTCTGTGAATAAAAACGCGGACCACGTCAGCATGAACCTTAAAACGAAGAGATTTTTCTGTGATTTGGCTGCAACAAAAGGATCAGCAGGCCTTTTAAATAACGATATCATAAAGTCGTTAGGTAGAAATTCTGAATACATGTTTCCTCAGGAATGTCGGCTAGAAGACAAGCTGATTACCCGAGCGGCAATCTTCCAATTTAGGGTAAACGGTATTGTTATCATGTTCCACCCCCGTTGCTGATAAAATTGTCATGCATATATACAATTTATTATAGCAATTAGCAATATAAATAGGTGACCTACTATTTTCACTCACGGTGTGATAACCACACGCTAAACCACGCCCACTTTGGATTTGAATGTCTAAAGCCACAGTTAACATGTAGAAACACAAAACTGAATGTTTTAAGGATTTAATTGCATATTAGAATTCAGTAGTTACACTGGTAGGTGCCATATGAGTAACTAAGTATTTCATGGTAATTTCAGCTCATGGTTGAGTGCATTTTGGATTTGATATTAGTTTCATGATTTAATTGCATTTAAAAATGTTGATTTAAGTTCTGATTATTATTCTATAAATATTTGCACTATTATTGTTGCAGACAAATGTTGGTATTTCATTTTGTTATGTTCAGTTTGAGGCACAGTGTTTTTAGGAGCTAAGCTGTGTTGATGACTTGATAGCCGGAGGAGCTCACGGTTTTTCTGATCGTGTTCGGCATGTGTAAGAAACGAGTTGGATCGTGTGGAATATGTTTGCCTTTTCTTTTTGCATTTTTGTCGAAAAATTATAAAAGAGAAACTACTGTAGAGGACACACTTTTTGAAGAACACGCGTCAGCCATAAGCTCCTGTGGATTCAGAAAGGTTTTATTGGAAAACCTACAACACTAATAATCTAAAAAGTAATTTTAATTGAGAAGAAGAAAACATCCAAATTATGTTTTACTTACATTATCAGAGAAAAACAATAAAGCAGATCTTCAAACTAATATTAATATATGATAAAAAGTGAGAAAACACAAACTCTCCGGTAACTCGAAATTAGTCCTGAAGGATTTTTGTCCCACTCTTATTTGCAGACCTCCTTTGATTCAGCCACAATGAAAGGTTTTCAAGTATGAACTGCCTGTTTAAGAGGTCCTGCCAGAGCATCTCATTTGGATTCAAGACAGGACTTTTCCTTGGCTACTCCAAAAACCTTAGTTTTGAGCCATGGGAGGTGGATTTACTCATCTAATCACAAAACTGTATTTTGTTATTCCTCAGGTAGTCTTTGTCTTATACTTATTATTTTGTTTTAAGATCTGTATTTGCAGAAATATGCAAAACTGAAATTGTATAACTGGCCTTTAAAGGGTTGTAACTCCTGACTAAATGCATCTGCATTTCTTTAGCACTTTTCCAGTCTACTGACATGCTTCCTTACCTCCTGAGCTTCATAACCCAGAGTTAAAGTTGAAGTTACCTCGCTACTGCCAATCCTGACATCTTAACCAGACCAAATATCTTATCTTCAGACTTGATTATCTTCAGACTTTATCCCCCGTTTCAAAGCCGCCTGATAACACCACGACTGCATGATGCACGCAACGCGAGTGTATTTATTTCACGGTGTTTGCTGCGCTGACACGACAGGACAGGACAAATAAGTATTTAATGACCGGTACAGGTTGATATCAAGATTTATGGTACACCTGCATAACCTTAAAAATAAAACACAAACACGCAAACACAAACACATAAAAATAACTGTGTGCTTCTGTGGCAGAGGTACTCAGGTCAAATAACACCCCCATGTAGAAAAACTCTGATGCAAGCCAAGTTAACTGTGAGTGTCAACTGTGAAGAATTCATTATGCAGAATGGTCCATATAGAATCATACATATCAAAACATTGGATTGTAACTATAAATACATAAATGTGTAAGCAATTCTTTAATGTTTCTGCAAGGGAAGAGTGGACTTATTGTAATTAGTGTATATTGTGGGAGATTAAATAGTTTTGAATTCAGTAATCAAGAGAAGATGTGAGAGGAGGGGAGATTCCCCTTCACCTAACGTTAGTTAGGAACAGGTCAAAAAGTCAGATGAGTTAACATGCCAGTAATAAATCAAAGGGTCATTAGGGGGTCATTTTTGGGGGGAAGGAGTAATTAACAACTGCTGTAAAGTTTGTAACCACTGTATTTAAGTTAGAAACATTTGAGAGGCAGGAGAGATCACTGCAGGTCTTCAGCTGCATATATTAAAGAGATCTGATCCATCACACTTAGAAGGAGTATTTCCCTTGCAACATACTGCTGGGTTACTAAGTCTATAAAAAAATTTTTATTCGTTTTTAATAAAGAGTAACTAAATTTGTCAGCAGATTTAGTGGTATTAGTATTAAAATGGCTAGGAAGACCTCCTTGTGTCCATAATATGCAGTCAACAACCTGCTTGACGAGTTCAAGCTCCAACTTGTTTCCACTTCAGAGGTCCTGTGAGGCCACCAGTGTTACGAAACATTTGCTTGTTTAGGTTGTTTTTGGTTTTTTTCCCAGCGTCCTCCACTCCTCACCTAGATAATGTCAGAGCCAGCACCATCCTGTCAGCACTTTTTTAAAAGTGTGTGTATTTTTTTAAAGGAAGCACTTTTTACAGTACATGGACCAAGACAAGACTGACACATAATTGTATTTTCTAATTTGGTTGTTTTTATCACCTTCTTAATGTTAAATGACAGCAAACTAACACAATTTATTTAATATCTGGAATGCTGGTTGTAACGCAAAACAATGGGAGCTTTGCTGGCGACAGGTGTGTGGGCCCATAATGGTTAATCCAGCCGCAAAAGGAGTTTTAGGGCAAGTGTTAAGGTGAGGGTTTGGTGCCAAGAAAAGCATTATGTCTTCAGGCTCCTCACAACTATAGAGGTAAAATCATGAGTTGGAGGTGAGCGGTCACGTCTACCTTTATCACAGATTGCTTCACCCTTTGAAACTGGATCAAATGTAACTGGCAGCAAAGTGCTGAGAGCATGACACAGCGATCTGCTGAACACATCTGTTACAGACACACCTGCATAGAAATCCATCTTCTGTACAAGTTCAATCATGTATTTAAAGACGCCTTTACATTTTTTACACATTTCTTTTTTCATTGCCAACTGTACTGTTGATTCACTGACTGATTACTGACAGGTGATTCATAATCAAATGATTAGGAAGTCATTCTTGTCTTGAGTTCAAGCGCCAACTTGTTTTCCCTTCCGGGTGCCTGTGAGGCCTCCGGCGTTACAGTAAATAACATGTATTTTGTGTTTCTTTGTTTTCCAGCCTCCTTCACTCCTCACCCAGTTAATGTGACAGGCACCACCATCCTGTCTGCAGGAGTAAACTGTGATTTCTAAGAGGGCTCTTTAAAATATCCATATCATGATTTATGAAGCTTTTTTTTTTAGTGTATGGAGCAAAAAAGTGCAGAGACAGAATTTTACACAACCTCTGACTGAAACCACAGTGTGAACATGAACAAAAAAGAAACACAAAATAAATCCCAGTATCATTTATTTACACACACATCATGTTTCAGCAAATCTGCAATGGAAAGTCTGACCTGGAATCCTTTTAAGGGTTTAATTCAGTAGATTACAGTCGTTATATAAAAAGTAATTTTGTCTGAGAAGTAAAAAAAAACATCCAAACATATTTTACTCACACTATAGGTATAAAAACAACAACAATGTAGCAGATATTAATTAACCTGGCACGGCAGCTGGTTTTGCGAGATAACATGCTGTGATCTTGCAAATCTGTGTAATAAATCATCTTGTGCGTCAGGTTACATATTAGTATTTTAAGATAAATGTACTGCACTGAAACAGAGATGGTTCAGTTTGGGACAGTTGGTGGTCTATCGTGGTACGGCACAGAGGTGGTGAGGTTTGGGACAGCGGGTGATTCCCAACTTGTACTCCAGACTGGGATTCTCTCCAGGAGGTGCAGAGAAAGAAAACCTCTGAAGGAGGGAGGTAAAGAAGAGGAATAACTCCATCCTGGCCAGCTGCTCCCCGAGACACACACGCTTTCCTGAGGATACACAACAAATGAGCCGTATTTACACTGTAAACACTGTATTTTTTAAAGAGATTCACTTGAACCATATAGTAATTTTGCAGCTCTAAGTCTAAAACATCCAAATAATAACAAAAGATTGCGTGTACCTGTATTTATTTTCTTCTGTGAAGCCCTTGGATTAAATAACATACAACTGAGTTTTAGATTTGTTGTGACCACCATTTGACTTACCTGCTGAAAAAGGCATGAAGGCTTCTCTCTTCCTGAATTTGCCGTCCTGGTCCAGAAAATGTTGAGGGTTGAAGGAGTGCGGAGTTTCCCACATCGACTCATCATGTAGAACTGAGGTCAGTACGGGCAGGACTACGGTGCCCTGTAGAGATGAACAACAGTAAATTAAACTGATATCTTTTTAAGTATATCTTCTAGTAATTTTTTTAGTAAGGAGTGATCGAGAAGTGGTCGAGAAGTGGCTACTAAATGGACTTCGCTATAAGATTATCTTGTCACATTGTGTGTAAAATGCCTGGTAACAGAGCAGCACCAAAGTGCAACAGAGGTTCTGTACGTTTTAGGCCCACAACCTATATAATAACTTATTATCAATTAACATATCCATCCATCCATTTCTTTTTAACTTATACAGGGTCGAAGCCAAATGATTTGCCAGAACTTCCTCCAGGGCAACCGAATATTACAGCAGAGAATCTGGCCCCCTGTACCTGTCTGCAGCTTGAGGAGACACCTGAGCCAAACAAGTCTTAGTTTTAACTAAAGATTATTTTCTTTGGCTTTTCTCCTTTACTGAGAGCAACAGCTGGAGAGAAATAGTATAAACAGTGGAGGGAGAGAAAACAATAGGGACTTAGCTTTGTTACGTTGTTTGTTATGTTGCTATCACATACCTTTGGGATCGTGTACTTGTCAAGCGTGGTGTCCTTGCCTGCCATGTGGAATATATCGAGGGGAACAATGTTGCCCATTCTCTGGATTTCATGGATGACTGCATTAGTATAGGGCATGTCATCTCTGTCAGTCAGAGAGGGTTGTCTAGATGAACCAATGACAGTGTCTATCTCTGCCTGGACTCTCTCTGCACACAGTGACAACAGGAAACAGTGTGAGTCTGTGTAGACAACTGAGAGGAAAGTGATGTGCAACACACTTACTCTGCCAATACAAGTGTAACCAATAACAAATGTGACCTGTGAGAGACCTCTCGTACTCACTTACAAAACAAGCAGGCATGAGGTGGAACATATATTACACATACACACCTTGTATGTGAGGGTAGTGGATCATGTATAACAGTCCCCATCGTAACGTAGTGGTGGTCGTTTCAGTTCCAGCACCAAACAGGTCCAGAGTGCAAACACACAAATTCTTCAGATAAAAACCAGAATCTTTGTCCTCCTCCTATCAACAACACAAGAGACAATTTCTGGTATCACATGACATATTTCATTAGAAAACACAAAGAGAACAAAAAACAACAAACACAAATAAAAACACTCACCTCTCCCATCTCTGTGAGGAAGCAGTCGATGTAGTCTCTCGGCGAGGACGGGTCGAGACTTTCTTTGTGTTCTCTGACCTTGATTTCGATGAAGTCGAGTATCTTCTGCGTCAGAGTGAAAATCCTCTGGTGAGGTCCAGGCAGCCACTTCATCAGCCAGTGGAATGTGTTATAAATCTACAGAGAATTTAGAGAGGTACCAGATCATCTGAGAATCAGGGAACAGTTCACAACTTGAACACAGACAGAGCGGAACTTTGAATCTGCAAATCTCGTTCATTTTATTTTTTTGTTTGTCATAAAAACTAACTCTCCCCATCAGTTTCACTATCACGTCTTGTTTTTTTTCTTTATGTAAAATTAAGTTTATAGGTTACAAGGATGTGTGTGCCTTTTTGTTTAATGAACAATCAGCTCCTTGGATTTGTTGACGCTGAGCAGCAGCTTGTTCTCTGTGCACCAATGTGCAAGACTGTTGATGCCCTCCCAGTATGAACTCGCATCAATGTTTGCAATACATGAGTATGTGAGGAACTTCATACTGGACAACTTCCACTTTTAAAACTTTAACAATCAATGTCTTAAAAAAATGTTTTAATCAAACTGTTTTCAGTTCAAAAGGATTTGCACGCTGTTGCATTCTGGGTTTTTTTTCTTCCAAAATAACCTTTTCCAAAATAGTTATCAAAATACTTTGACTTATCGAATCTGGCTGGATGATTCCTGATTTTAAAAAGATTATCCTGTTTACAAAGGGAGCTCACCTGTGCCCACACACCTCCCTCTAAGTACAGCAACTCATCGAAGTCATGAAGAATAGCCTGGTGCTCCTTGTCAGTGTACTCATATCGATCCCCAAACACCAGGCAGCAGATGATGTTGGACACAGCGTTGTTTATCAGTGGCTGGGCATCAAAAGGCTTCCCTGTGAGATAAAGAGAAAATGTAGATAAGACACACAGAAACTTGCGATGGAGTGGGTGTGTGTGTGTGATGTCCCACGCTACTGTATTCGCAATGCATGCGATGGCCTTACGATGGCGTGGGGAGACCTGTTATCTTTGCAGCGGTGCTGGTTGTGCATTTGAGGTTTGGCAGAGTGCGTGTTGAAGAAGCAGGTGGAGCATTAGAGCAGGATGGCTTCAACAATACTTTGGTACAACAACAGGAGGTGAGAGGAGGCGATATCGGTGGATATCTCTTAAGATGCAATAAACATCGCAATCTAATGACCCAGCTCAACGCCCAGTTCCCAAGTTACACCACTGAAAATGCCTGAAGCCACCACCAGGGGATTTCCACTGGGTGCAGACTGAAGTGACAGTTTTTAAATCAGTCATTCATTGAGCTTAAGAGTAAAACATCACGTGCATCTTTCCTGTTTATCTCTTCACTGCAACCCTGCATCAAGATTTATGTTGTTTACTTATTTCTAAAGTAGCAGTGGCAGTAAAACTTTATTTCCCACTGTAACATTTCAGACATTTGCGTTATTAGAACTGGCCCGTTTTGCTGTAACCAAGCCAACAAAAATTAAATAAAAGTGTTGTTAAAAAGCTTAGCAACCTATAAGTACTTCTGAAGCATTAGCTGATTAGTTGTTGCTTCTTAAAGCATATGAGATTTGTTTTGTACCTTGATGAAGGGCAAACGCCTCAGTGAGATAATGGGACTCCTGCTGGGTGTATAACTCCATTGTCTTCTTGCCGAACCCAAAGTTTTTGAGCGTTTGAAGAGCAAATCTCCTCTGCTGCTTCCATGCACTACCACTTGATCCCACCAGACCTTTTGGAAACACAAAACACTATTAGACCAAAATATTCGGATATGCATAAATTGCTAATATGGTTTGTGGAGTCAGTTTGATATTACACTCTGATACTACTAATATTCACTAGCAACTTCGTAAACAAAACGCAACACACACTATACCTTTATTCCCGACTAAGTCATCAAACAACGGTATGACGGGGCGATCGGCATAGTCCTCTCCTTTTTGGACCAGTGCCTCTCTCACATGCTTGTAGCTTGTAACGATCACAACCCTTCCACCGAAGAGACGGAGGCTGAAGACGTTCCCATATTTCTCTGCAAACTGAACACAAAGAGCAGACTGGTGTTGATGTTCAACACTGAGTTGACTTCTACAGTCTAGCTTTAGAGGGCTGCAGCACAAACACACATCTGGCTGATATTTCACATGTCATTTGACTGCTTCCTTTCACATTATTGACTACTGTAGCCTCTTTAGTAATTGGCATTGTTGACACTGGTGAGCAATGAAAAAACGAAAAAACAAACAAATCAAAAACGCCTCTATGGTCGATTATACACGATGAGGTGCTCGAACACAAACCCTCATTTCTTTTCCTCTTTTCCTTGGTTATTAATTATCTTAATAAACTGGTACCTGGCAAGTCTGGTGTTGACGTACTGTTCCTTTAAAGGTTATTCAGGATAACGAGGGGAATTTTGTTGAGCAATAACATTGAGCACACAGGTTGATATATTTCAGAAGCATCAGTAGATGACATCAGTCAGCACCCTGGTCAAAACATCTAAGTACATTATTTCCTCTGTCACATGCAGTATTTCTTAAAATGTCTCAGTTGGATCACTCACAGAATTCACTCCCACGGGCTCAAGTACACAAAAGAGGCGGATGTTTGGGGAAATGTAAACAGGAACAGACCACATTTTCTTTCAGCCTCAGGACACCTTTGTATTTCATGAAATGTCAAAGTTTCAGACACCATTTCTCATGTCATTTTTGGACCATTAGCCAAAGATTAAGTCTCTGAATAGATCCGTAATATTCACTGCCTGATCATTCAACCTTTTAGTGGGCTGGGAACCTCCAAATTATTATCATTATTATTTACTATCATCATTGTTTTCATGATCAGCTAGTTTGCAGATTATATTCTAAATCAATAATGAACTGTTTAACCTATAAAGTGTAATAAAACCGTGATTACTGATTAAGATAACACTTTGAGCTCTGGACTGCTGAGTGAGGCGGATTGTTTGTGTTGCTGGCTGAAGCCTTCAAGAAGGTAAAAGGTGAGTTTTAGATTATGTGAGATGTTGTGGTCCTCACACACACAGTGCACATTCAGTTTGACAGTGTATCATTTTTACTTTTTCACAGTAAAGAAGATCATATTTCACAGGCTCTTTGTATGTTTTTCTGCAAAAATCTGTATTTGTAAAGTTACTAGTAACCAAAGTTGATACATGCAGCCCAGTGGAGTGATACTTAAAATATTTATTTAATCAAAAAGTGGCATGGAAAGAAAACACTCAAGTAGGCTATAAGACCCTCAGATCTGTGCTGATGTGCAGTTTGAATAAACGTACTTTATGACATTAAACTACGGGTACATACCTTTATGAACTGCAGGTGAACTCTGCTGGGGTCGATGCGATGAAGGTCACCAATGAGAGGAAGGGACCTCGGTCCAGGAGGAAAGTTTGCCGGTACTCTGTTCTTCCAAACATCAACCAGCAGCAGAAAAACACACAGAAATATCAAAACAGTCCCGCCGTCCATCCACTCAAAGCCCAGGACACTGGAGACGGTCTGCATTGTTGTGCCGTCTCGTTTATTTCACAGTGTTTTGCCTCGCTGTCGGGTCACAGCACCGTGCAGCCCTCAGGGAGGGCAAATAAGGCTTTAAGATAAAAATCCAGGATGGTATATCGACATAAGATTTCCGGTTTTGTTACCCAATCTTCAAAATAAAAGCACAGTGTGGCTGTGTGCTTCTTCAGTAGCGGGAGAGAAGCAGATCAAAGTAACAACTTCACAGGGTACAAATACTGTGTTACAAGTAAACGTCCTGCAGTCAGAAGTACTTAAGCATGAGCGTCAAGTCATAGACTTTATTATTATTATCATCACGTATATGAAATCACTGGATTATAACTACAAATGCATTCATGTGTAAGCTTTTCTTACATTACATTCGGTATTAATACAAGCTCAAGAATATCTATGTTCCCCATAACTGAAGAAACAAGCTGTTCTCAGATGAAAATAAGTTCCCCAAGGACACTGTTTGAAGCTAGAAAGGTGGCAGGGTCCGCCAAACATAAACAAAGTGAAACAGCATGAAATGATAT
>CAEMYA010001523.1:15148-51007 GCA_903131615.1 Diplodus sargus
GTTTTTTTCATTTAGCTTGTTTAGGCATAATAAAAAAAAAAAACAGTCAATGAATATTTTTGTCTTCTGATTAAAATTTCTTCCCCAAAACTACAGAGTGCACTTTTAAACATCAATAAGTAATCCTCTGAGTAGCATTTGCCGAAAATAGTTTGTACTTTCTTTTATTTTAAAGCCAGTTGTTTTATCTCTAATGTTTCAGTAATCTAACTGTTTGTACTTTGTTTGTACAGATTATCAGTACTGTTTCCACCACTGCCTGTTGATTCACTAATTGATTACTGACAAAAACATTGTATTAAAAGTTGTATTTAGATAACTATGAAGACCTCCTTGTGTCCTTAACATGCAGTGTATGAGCAGTCAGTGAACCCCCAGCTGGAGGAGTTCAAGCTCCAAGTTGTTCTCATTTCAGAGGTCGTGTGAGGCCGCCGGTGTTACATAACATTTCCTGGAAGGCGCCTTTGTCTTCAGGCCGGCCCCACTCCTCACCCAGATAATGTGAAAGGCGATTGAGATTTTACAGAGGGCTCTTTGAGATATCCATATCATGGTTAATCAAGCATTTATTTCTGTGTATGGACCAAAAACAGGACTGACACATAATCTTATTCTAAAATGTTGTTGTTACTGACTGAAACCACAGTGTGAACGTGAACACGTCGAGACACAAAGTAAAACCTCAGTATTATTTACACACAAATCAAGTTTCAGCAAATCTGACTGATCCGATGTGCAGGAGAAGAAAAGTAAGAAATATAGTTCCCAGTGTTTTCAGGATTTACTGCATATTTGAATTTGAATTGAGACTGCGTTCATAAACTAAAACTACATATTGACTAAGAAAAGGAAAACAAGGTTTTCTCACACAAGATGAAAGAAGGAAGAGAACAATACAGCAGATGTTTACATATTACAAGATAAATGTAGCAGAACGCAGTGATTCGGTTCAGGTGGTTCAGTTTGGGACAGCTGGTGGTCTATCGTGGTACGGCACAGAGGTGGTAAGGTTTGGGACAGCGAGTGGCTCCTAACTTGAACTCCAGACTGGGCTGCTCTCCAGGAGGTGCAGAGAGAGAAAACCTCTGAAGGACGGAGGTAAAGAAGAGGAATAACTCCATCCTGGCCAGCTGCTCCCCGAGACACACACGCTTCCCTGAGGACACACAACACAACAGATTTTTAAGAGATTCACTTGAACCATGAAATATTTTTGCAGCTCTAAGTCCAAATAACATCCAAATAATAGAGCAGGGTGTGGACCCTGATCTCCTCCCAGCTGTGTCAAACAAACACACCAAAGATTGCGTGCGAGCAACGCTTTGTATCAATATTCATTTTCTCCTGTGAAGCCCTTGGATTAAACAACATACAACTGAGCTTTAGATTTGTTGTGACCACCATTTGACTAACCTGCTGAAAAAGGCAGGAAGGCTTCTCTCTTCCTGAATTTGCCGTCCTGGTCCAGAAAATGTTGAGGGTTGAAGGAGTGCGGAGTTTCCCACATCGACTCATCATGTAGAACCGAGTTCAATGTGGGCAGGATCATGGTGCCCTGTAGAGATGGAGATAATGAAACACAGTAGATCAAACTGATATCTTTTTGTGCGGTTTTGCACGTTTGAGGCCCTTACCCTATATAATAGATTATTCTAAATTAATATGTTGGTTTTAATGTTTTCAAGACGATTTCTTTGGCAACTCTGCATGATTGATAGCAACAAGTTTAGGGGAAGAGAAAGAGGGGACGAAATGCAGCAAAAGTCCCGCGTATGGATGTTTAGACTGAATTCATACTTTACAGTTATCTGTTTTCAGATATTCAGTTCAGAACCAGTATAGATAAAAATCAACTTTCAGATTTGGTTTACTTTACATGAAAGTTTTCTTCACTTAGTTGCACTGTGACTGGTTTATATGAAGTTTGTTAAAGTAGATTCGGGAACTAAGACCACGCCTCGTACGCGTCCCATTTCTGCACCAGAAGTATTTAAGCACACCGCATCCGTTTCCTTCTCCTTGACTCAGTCTTCACATCCCTCCCCCCCAAACCCCTTTTCCTTTTCCTTCTCTTCTCTCCTCCATCTCATTACAGGAACCACCGGGGATCATTCCCATAAAAGGGAAGCATGGAGACCCCATCCAGAGTCTCGGTTTCCCAGATCCACTCACATCCCACTGCGACCGACCTACACTGGTCTACCTACCTCCTCCTCCATCGTACCGCCTACAACCTGACTCCCCCCTTCATCCCTTCACCCCTTCATCCCTCCATCCCTTTATCCCTCTACCCTCGACCCTTACCTTTCAACCCTCCAACCCTCCTCTCGAACCCTCAATTCATCCTTCTTACACATCGTCGATCCTACAAATTCATACCGTTCAATAAACCTCTCTAAATTCATATCAGTATTTGGCGTGGTCTGTGTTAGTGAAAAAACATTGTTCATTAATTCACGTGTTTGTGGGAAAACAATGTTTCATGATTAGTTTCTGAGTAGCACTGTGTTCAAAAGATATGTTGCCAGAAAACCCAACATGGAAAACAAACAATACGTAAAATTCTCACATGTGCATGACCTACCTTTGGGATCGTGTACTTGTCGAGCGTGGTGTCCTTGCCTGCCTTGTGGACCAGATTGAGGGGAATGATGTTGCCCATTCTCTGGATTTCATGGATGACTGCATTCGTATAGGGCATGTCATCTCTGTCAGTCATCGAAGGTTGTCTGGATGAACCAATGACAGTGTCTATCTCTGCCTGGACTCTCTCTGCACACAGTGACAACAGGAAACAGTGTGAGTGTGTTTACTGTGTAGATACTGAAGGGAAAATCGTGCAACACACCTACCCTGCCAATATAGGACTGTACTACAAAGTCAAGTCACTTGCAAAACAAGCAGGCGTGAGGTGTAACAGATATTACTCACACACACCTTGTATGTGAGGGTAGTAGATCATGTATAACAATCCCCAGTGTAAAGTAGTGGTGGTCGTTTCAGTTCCAGCACCAAACAGGTCCAGAGTGCAAATACACAAATTCTTCAAATCGAAACCAGAATCTATATCCTCCCTCTATCAATGACACAAGAGATACAAGAGTGTCTGGTATCACATGACAGATTTCATTATAGAATACAAAAAAACAACAAACACAAATAAAAACACTCACCTCTCCCATCTCTGTGAGGAAGCAGTCGATGTAGTCTCTCGGTGAGGACGGGTCAAAACTTTCTCTGTGTTCTCTGATCTTGACTGCCATGAAGTCAATTAGCTTGTGTGTCAGAGTGAATATTGTCTGGTGAGATCCAGGTAGCCACTTCATCAGCCAGGGTAATGTGTTATAAATCTACAGAGCATTAAGACAGGTACCAGATCATCTGAGAATCAGGGAATAGTTCACAACCTGAACTGACACACAGTGGGAGGCCATGTTTTTTTGTTTTTATTGGATTTTCTATAAAATGACATAATTAAATACATATACGGTGGATTTTATTAAAACTGCTCAATCCTTAACACAATGGGAAAAGCGTAAGTGTAAATATTAAAATGCAGAATATGACATGGGGTACCCCACACTGAGGGGCAACTAGTAAGTCATATGTCAAGCAAGACGAGGAAAAAGTCTCATTTCGCAGACTTAAATTATGTCGTCAGTTTCCCAACCACTTACTGACTGCTGTTTAAAAACAAAAAGACAGATTGGTCCATGTTCCAACTTTTTTCAAACATGGAGATTTCCTTTAACTTTTTAAAATCAGTTATAGGTTAAAAAGGATTTGCAGGTCCTTGTATTGAGTTTTTATTTTCCAAAATAACCTTACAAACTACTTTTCGTCTTATCAGGTCTGGCTGACCTTACAAATACTGATTTTGAAAAGATTACTGTTTGCATCACCTTGTTCACAAAGTAGTCTCACCTGTGCACACACAGTTCCCTCTAAGTACACTAACTCACTGAAGTCCTGAAGGATACCCTGGTACTGCTTGTCCGTGTACTCAAAGCGTTCCCCAAACACCAGGCAGCAGATGATGTTGGACACAGCGTTGTTTATCAGTGACTGAGCATTAAAAGACTTGCCTGCGAGATAAAGAGAAAATATAGAAAAGACTTTATGTACATAACAAACAGTGTGCCGATCCCAGCTTAATGAGGTGGACGTTTACTTTGTAAAGAGGTGGAGACTATAAGTCCTCAGTCCTGTGTGAGTATAAGTGAGAGATAACCCCCCAAGTGACAGACTTGTACTCATAGAATCTGGAGTTACAGAATGTAACTAACATCAGCACCAACTCATTTTCAACGAGTCTCAGTGCCGCTCTCTGCTCTGCTATCAAAGAGCAACAGTAGCTTAAGTTGGTTTAGAACTACTTAAGAAATGGAGTCCGCTAACATAAATGAACATCCGGCTTTCAACAAAACACATAAGTTTCCACAGAGCCCCTTTAAAAAATTCTTTTTTTTTACTTGTTGCTTGTTGAAAAGTAAGATTTGTTTGGTACCTTGATGAAGGGCAAAAGCCTCAGTGAGATAATGGCACTCCTGCTGGATGGAAGGCTCCAGGGTCTTCTTACCAATCCCAAAGTTTCTGAGTGTGTGAAGAGCAAATCTCCTCTGCTGCTTCCAAGAATTCCCACTCGATGCAACCAGACCTTTTGGAAACACAAAACAGCGATAAGACCAGAACAATTGGAAATGGTTTTGATGAATAACAAGCTAAATGCTACTATGGTGACCTATTATGGTGTCAGTCTGATGCTACTGAATACTCACCTGCAACTTCTTAAAACAAAATGCAACACCAGTACCTTTATTCCCAAATGTTTCTTCAAACAACGGTATGCTGGGGCGATCTACGAAGTCCTCTCCTTTCTGGACCAGCGCCTCTCTCACATGCTTGTAGCCATTAATGACCACGACTCTCCCACCAAAGAGATTGATGCTGAAAATGTTTCCATATTTCTCTGCAAACTGAACACAAAAAGTAGTGTGGTAGTTTGGTTCAACACTGAGTTGTCATCTACTCCCTGTGTTGTTCCTTTGTGTTGTGGGCTGAAGCACAAATGAGGGTCAGAGGTGAAAAAGCAACCTGTAGATTACTTTTTATCACTGATGCGGTGTGGCCCGTATACACAACAGTTCAATGTCACCAAACTGTTACGTGCATAATACTTGAGTCAGTGACTTAAAATGGTGGTGTTACCAAACCTTTTGCCTAAACATCCAAATTTTATTGAGGGCACTCTGGTTAGACAACGCAGGGGATGTTTGATCCCGTGTAAAAAAGAACGAACAGTGTGGTTGAATCGGTTTATCGGGCATGCATTTCAGATGTTGTCTATGAGGAGTTAATGATTTCCAGCCTCAAGTGTTACACGACTGTTACACAACAGCATTGATGTGTTTGCTGTTTTTCTTTCTGATTGACTCTTCTAAAACCAGATTCATGTGTTTATCTCAAAATGCAGAGAGCATTAAACAATGTTTACGTCATCTCCCATCAGAGACAAGTAATGAGCATTTGGAAAAGTGTTCAAATACATCACTGACTATTCCATTCGGGAAAACCAATGAACTGACTGATTGAACTAATAACTCACTGACCTCAGAGGTAGGTAGTCCTCATACATATTATTTCCCTGAGGACAGTCTGATACTGTTGTGTTGCCTCTCATCATACCTCTGTAAACTGCAGGTGGATTCTGCTGGAGTCGATGTGATGAAGGTCACCAATGAAAGGAAGAGACCAGGGTCCAGGAGGAAAGTTTGCCGGTACTCTGTTCTTCCAAACATCAGCCAACAACAGAAAAACACACAGAAATATCAAAATACTCCTGTAGTCCATCCACTCAAAGCCCAGAACACTCAAGACTGTCTCCATTTTTATGTGAGCTTATTTTCTTTTCACAGCGTTGGCTGCGCGGACACGACGGAACAGGACTCGGTCAGGCAAATAAGTATTTTATGACCAGTCCAGCTAGATATAAAGATTTACAGTTCGCCTGCCTAACCTTCAAAATAAAAGCGCAAACACATTACACATAAAATAACTGTGTGCTTCTGTGACAGAGGTACTCAGATCAAAGTAACAACATCCCCATGTAGAAATACTCTAATGCAAGTCAACTTCCTGCATTCAAAAGTACTTAAGTATTAGTGTCAACTGTGAAGAATCATATAAATAAAAAATAATTGGATTATAACTAGAGATACATTAATGTGTAAGCATTTCTTTAATGTTGCTCAACTACAAGTATCTCAAAACTGTGGTTCTGTTCTTATTTATTTCCCACCATTTCGTCCTTGTACAGGACTGACACAAAATCTTATTTTAAAAAGGGGGTCGTTTTATCATCTGCACAACCGCTGACTGAAACCAGTGTGAACATGGACACGTAGAAACACAAACTAAATCTCAGTACCGTTTATTTACACACACATCCAGTTTCAGCAAATCTGACAAATCCTGTCATCAGCATTTAGTGCATATTTGAATTCATGAGATTGTATTCACAATTTAAGAAGACATATTGAAATAAGAAAAGGAAAACATGAAAATGATGTTTGTCTCACACTAGACAAAAGAAGAAAAAGACGAGGAAAGAAGAATACAGCAGATGTTTACATATTACAAGATAAATGTAGCGGAACACAGTGATTCGGTTCAGATGGTTCAGTTTGGGACAGCTGGTGGTTTATCGTGGCACGGCACAGAGGTGGTAAGGTTTGGGACAGCGAGTGGCTCCTAACTTGAACTCCAGACTGGGCTGCTCTCCAGGAGGTGCAGAGAGAGAAAACCTCTGAAGGATGGAGGTAAAGAAAAGGAATAACTCCATCCTGGCCAGCTGCTCCCCGAGACACACACGCTTCCCTGCGGATACACAACAGACGAGATGTATTTACAGATATTTCTTTAAGAGATTCACTGAATACCATTTTGGCCCAGTGTCTTTATTATGGTGGACTCATGAACACTGGCATTAACTGAGGATGCAGGGCCTGCAGTTCCAGGGCCAGTCAGATTACTTTTTGTACACCAATACACAAAAATAACACTTAAAAATTGGGTTTCGTGTTTATTCAGATTGTGTTGACTTCAAATATGTTTGAAGACCTAAAAACACCGGAGTGTAACAAATGGTGGCGAATACTTTTTTTATAGCTCAAATGGTTGCAAATACTGACTAACCTGCTGAAAAAGGCATGAAGGCTTCTCTCTTCCTGAACTTGCCATCCTGGTCCAGAAAATGTTGAGGGTTGAAGGTGTGTGGAGTTTCCCATATCAACTCATCATGTAGAACCGAGTTCAGTGTGGGTATGACAATTGTGCCCTGAGGAAACGCCAGTAAAAAAGGTAAGTATTTATGCTACTTACTTTGTTTTAATTAGCTATAAATAAAAAAAAGCTGAAAAGTAAACAAATTACAGGGTTGAGCTTTAAGGTTAACCCTCAGTCTTCGAAAACCACAGTCTATAAAATAATCATAATAAACAAAAAGAAACTAGGAAGTGATTGCAAAAAAGCACTACGTGTAAAAGCTGTATTGGCAAAAAAAAATCTGTTTTAGAAAACATGAAAAAATTTCACATCCAGCAATTTTTTTCTCACATGTGCATGACGTACCTTTGGGATTGTGTACTTGTCAACCGTGGTGTCCTTGCTGGTCATGTGGAGCACATTGAGGGGAATGATGTTGGCCATTCTCTGCATTTCATGGATGACTGCATTAGTATAGGGCATGTCATCTCTATCAGTCATAGAAGGTTGTCTGGATGAACCCACAACAGTGTCTATCTCTTCCTGGACTCTCTCTGCACACAGCGACAACAGGAAACCGATTATTTCAAATTGCATCCACGTTTCCCACAGCAGCATCTTTTCCTTCCATCTTAGTTTCTGCTACTGACCATACGTGGAGAGATGCAAGGAAACCAATGAACAAACTAAGTCAAGTATGGATAGAGGACTGATCAAATAACAGAAGTGATATGTGTCCATTGTGACTGTGTGTAAACAACTGAGGGGAAGACATGGATGATGTGCACATTAGGATCGTGATAAATTAAAGCAAATGATAATATTTGAACATTATTGACAACCTGATTTGTTTGCCACACCTGCCACTAATGAACAGTCACCATTGATTACACACCTTGCATGTGTGGGTAGTAGATCATGTATAACAGTCCCCAGTGTAAAGTAGTGGTGGTCGTTTCAGTTCCAGCACCAAACAGGTCCAGAGTGCAAAAACACAAATTCTTCAAATCGAAACCAGAATCTTTGTCCTCCTTCTATCAGTGACACAAGAGATAGATTTGATATTAGTTGACATATTTCATGAGAAAATGCAAGGAGAAATTAAAGCTGCAAGCAGTGATGAGCAGGCCCTCGGGTGCAGAAACTGTGGTCTCATCACTAGGAAGTGAGCAGTTTTTAAATATCGGACACCAAATGATGGAATTAACTGGTTAAAGTTATATGCACACTAATTTTCCACTATTATTCCGAAAATGATAATATTCCAAATTTGATACAAGTCCGATAAAGAGCATATTACATTTATATATTCCTACTTGGGCCTTGTTGCTTAATCATGTTAAGTATCATTCTTTGGACGAGTGTTCGACGCATTCAGAATCTGTGCCACAACTGGAGTGTTCACTGCTGACTGCATCAACTCTGTGCATTGAACACAAACCAGGCAACAGCTGGCAAGAAGCCATTTTGCCACACCTTACTCTGAGATCCATATCAAATCTCCATTTGGGCCATTTCTGACTTCTAGAAAACATGACACAGACACATAAAACATACTCACATCTCCCATCTCTGTGAGGAAGCAGTCGATGTAGTCTCTCGGTGAGGACGGGTTGAAACCTTCTCTGTGTTCTTTGATTTTGATGTCAACATAGTCAATTATCTTTTGTACCAGATCAAATATCGCATGGTGAGGTCCAGGCAGCCACCTCATCAGCAAGGGAAATGAGTTGTAAACCTACAGAGTATGAAGACAGACACCAGATCATCTGAGAATCAGGGATGAGACACTGAAATACAACAGAGGTGTTGTGTTAAAACATAACACTGACTTACAGTGTCTGGCTGAATTAAGCCCAATTAAAAAAAAAAAAGATGACTTGTTTGCAAAGGTGGCTCACCTGTACCCACACACTTCCCTGCAAGGAAACCAAGTCATTGAAGTGCTGAAGAACAGCCTGGTGCTGCTTGTCGGTGTACTCGGAGCGCTCTCCAAACACCAGGCAGCAGATGACGTTGGACACAGCGTTGTTTATCAGTGTCTGGGCATTGAAAGGCTTGCCTATGGAATAAAGAGAAAATGTGGACTAGATACAAAAAAAACTTTGTAAAAACACAAAGTGAAAAGTGCACTCAGCTGACTCATGGTTTAGTCAGTCAGGAACAGACTTTATTATTGCATTATTATAGGGCTAAAAGCCAAAAATAATGAGTCATAGAAACTGGAGTAAGCTGGAATTTCGACCGAAAACTAAGATTTGTTTGGTACCTTGATGAAGGGCAAAAGCCTCAGTGAGATAATGGGACTCCTGCTGGATGGACGGCTCCAGGGTCTTCTTGCCAATCCCAAAGTTTCTGAGTGTATGAAGAGCAAATCTCCTCTGCTGCTTCCACAGATTCCCATTCGACATCACCAGACCTTTTGGAAACACAAAACAGCGATAAGACCAGAAGTAACTGGAAATGGGTGCGACTAACAACTAGCTAAATGCTAATTTGCATCAGTCTGATGCTGCTACACAGTAACAAAACACTCAATTTCGACTTTTTAAACAAAATGTAGAACACACTACCTTGTTTCACAGTGAAGTCTATAAACATTGGTATGAGGAACCAGAATAGACCAGAGCAGAATATGTGGATGTGCATAAATGCTAATATAGATATTACGGTGTCAGTCTGATGTTGCTACTGTAAGACTTACTAGTTACTAACTAACAACTTATTATACAAAACGCAAATAACCTCTGTTCTTGACAAACTCATCAAACAGCGGTATGACAGGGCGATCTGCGAAGTCCTCTCCTTTCTGGACCAGCGCCTCTCTCACATGCTTGTAGCCAGTGATGACCACGACCCGTCCACCCATGATACGGAGGCTGAAGATGTTCCCATATTTCTCTGCAAACTGAACACAAAGAGCAGACTGGTGTTTATGTTCAACACTGAGTTGAAATACAGTTTCTACCTTCTGAGGATGAAAAAAAAAAATAAGTCCAGCGTTTGTGTGGCAGATGTTTCATGTTTTATAATGTGAGCTGTTGACAGTTGTTAACTTTGAAGAACGGTTATTCCAACCGGGTATAAAAAAAGTTGAGAAATGTGGGCAGAATGTTTACTCTTTATCCTTGTGGCCCAACAAAGAGTACATTATATCTTATGTGTGAGCAGAGTTGGCAATCTGGTCTAAAAATTGAATCTCTGATTTTTTCACACCAAACTCGATTTTAATAGATTTTTTTTTCCTTCTTAAAAACAAACTACAAATGACAAAGAAATTATTAAAGGCATTGCTTTAATCTGAATCATTTTATTGTTAACAAAATCTACTACCTCTGGCTTGAGGCCCCGTTGTGGCTTCGTAGCACAAACCTGGGGTCGAACATTCTCAGCATGTGGATGAACCTCCGGCTTTTCCACTGCGGCAGGGCACGATATCTTTATCTTTTTTTAAATCGTCCTGTACCACAAACTCGAATAAATCGATTTTACCGATTTATTGCCCCGCCCTATGTGCGGGGAAAGATTTGTAGCCGGCATCACAGTGAGCAAGCACACATCTGATGTTGAGGCATCACAGGATGTCATCAGTACCTTGCCAACTTTGTCTATTTAAAATCTGGGTACTTCATTTCTTCTGTCCCTGTCTCTCCTGTGCCACCAGGTGGCTCTACATACAGCATTTCTTAAAATATCCCCAATAAAAATGAGCTGTATTATTCACAGAACTGACTGTTACACTGAGACACAAAGAGAAACTGCACAGAAATGATTAATAATAATCAAACACATGATACAATGAGTTGGAATTGTGGTGTTTGTGTGGTGAGTTTACTACACTACAGTTTACTATCACTTGGGTTAATGATTTCCTACATTCCTCAAGAGTAAAAAATGCCTGAAGCTGTTGTATAACAGCTCTGAAATATTCTTTCTGGACGATTCCTCTATGACCAGATTCATGTAGGTTATTTACTTCAGCGCAGAAAGTGTGAAACAATGTTTATATCATCTTTTATTTAGTAAAAAACAAACACTTAACTGACTGAGCCAATTAACTCACTGACCACAGAGGAAGTCCTCAGACGCTTTATTTCCCTGAGGACAGTTAGATACTGTTGTGTAGCCTCTCATCATACCTCTGTGAACTGCAGGTGGATTCTCTTGGCGTCGATGCGATGAAGATCACCGATGAGAGGAAGAGCCCAGGGTCCAGGAGGAAAGTTTGCAGGTACTCTGTTCTTCCAAACATCAGCCAGCAACAGAAAAACACACAGAAATACCAAAACACTCCTGAGGTCCATCCACTCAAAGCCCAGGACACTCAAGACTGTCTCCATTGTTATTTGAGTTTTTTTTTTTATTGCAAACGTAATTAGCAGTACAGTAGTGGCTGCGCTGTCACGACAGAACAGGACTCGGTCAGCCTTTTAAAAGCCAATACAGGTCGATATCACGATTTCCGGTTTGCGTACCTAACCTTCAAAATAAAAGCACTAAAATACAGAATGCAGAAGAGGTACTCCAGGAGGTAATGTTCACTACTCTGTATAATGTTGGGTAGCTGAGTCTAAAATACATCATAACTTAATTACTTTCCAGCGTTTTCGCTCTTGCATAGCCATCTGTCTGAGGCACAATATGAGTCAAGTGCCCCAAGGCCCCTGACCCCGAGGAAACCCCAAGAAGCACCATATTCATTGCATCAGTTTGGGTAATCTTGTTTATTTAAAACTTCTACAGTGTCACTATTAACGAAGATCCTGCATCATGCTGGTTCTGTAGCCTTGTCTTTTAGAGGGACAGCACACACCAATTATTCTAGTAATACTAGGGAATACTAGTCCAGGATACAGGAACTGATGGGAACTGTGTGGTGACTGGACATGCACATTGCACAAAGTGTGGGTAGGTCACATTTTTTTTATTTCATGGGGCCCCAATAATGTTTTATCCAACCATAATGGGAGTTTTAGTCTGGAAAGTTGAGCTTAGGCTTCCGGTTTAGTTAGGTGCTGGGAAAAGCATGATGTCATAAGGCTGCTCACATGTATAGGTAGGAGGTGAGCCGTGACTTCTACCTTAGTTATTGATAAAGACTGAATTGTTTCATTGCTGCACCCTTTGAAACTGGTTCAAATGTAACTGGCAGAAAAGTGCTGAGATCAAGACACAGCGATCTACTGAACACATCTGTTACAGACACACCCGCATACATTTATAATTTTTTTGACATTTTATTGCTGACAGCACTGTTGATTTACCGACTGATTGCTGACATGTGATTGATGTTCAAATGATTAGATGGACCTCGTGTGACGGGACATGCAAGTTTGGTAGGTCAGGGGTGAGTAGGGGGGGATCAAGAGCAAATGTTTCCCATAGTGCCCCAAAAATATCCAGCCATATGTTTTAGTCCTGGAGAGCTGAATTTAGGCTTCAGTTGTATTTAGGTGCTAGGAAAAGCATTGTGTCATAGAGCTCCTCAACAGCGCTGGCCAAGTTACTTTGAAAAACGCTATATATTACATATCACTAGTTAACTTTATTTAAAAGTAATATATAATGTTACAATATTACTGTCTGCATAGAGTAATATATCAATTATTACTTTTTTTATGCCCAAATAACCTATATAGAACAACTGAATGGCCAAGGTCTGCATAAATAAAGGAAGGGCCTTGGACACAGGCATAATCAGGCAGACAAAGGATAAAAATATGATATATGAGATAAGAATACATAATATTAATTGCAGCCTCAGTCACATAAAACACAATAGACCTATACATCCCATAATGTAGCCTATAATGACATGACAGGACAAATATCTCTTTTTCTATACCTTTTTATTAAAGTACACAAAACAAGGGATACATGGGCACAAGTGATTCAAGAATGTAAATTAAAGTGTGTTCAGAGGATCAGGCTTCAACATTCAGGCTACAAAATACGACCTGTTTTAGTCACACAGAGACTGAACCAAGAACTCAAAGGCTCGGCTACAATAAACACACACACAGCCTATATTAATGTGGTCATGTTGGTGTGGAGGGCTTCTTAAAAAAAAAACAAAAAACAAAAACACTTCACTTTGGAGAGTAAAGCGGATTGTATGGCAGTAAATGACATAACTGTAGTAATATATTACTGAGATATTATCAGTAAAGCTTTACACATAACTCTGTTAACGCTAAAAGAAATGTTTTACTATAACATGTTACTTTTGTAACACATTACCCCCAACGTTGCTCTTCTAAAGTACAGGGGTAAAACCATGAGCCGTGACTTCTACCTTAGTTATTGATAAAGATTTAATTGTTTCATTGCTGCACCCTTTGAAACTGGTTCAAATGTAACTGGCAGCAAAGTGCTGAGATCAAGACACAGCGATCTCCTGTTAGACACACCCGCATACAAATCCATCTATTTTACAAGTTCAATTATAATGTATTTAGAGATGCCTGTACTTTTTTTTTTTGCATTTAGTTGCTGAAAGCACTGTTGATTTACTGACTTATGCTGACAAGTGATTCAAATTCAAATGATTATGAAGACCTCCTTGTCTCCTGAACATGCAGTGCATGAATAGACAGTTGACAACCAGCTGGAGGAGTTCAGTGGAGGTCCTGTGATTACCAGTGTTACGTAACATTTCCTGGACTACGCCCTTTGTTGTCCAGCCTCCTTCACTTCTCACCCAGAAAATGAGAGAGGCGGCCACATCCTGTCTGCAGGAGTGAAATGAGATTTTCAAAAGATCTTCATCACGATTTGTCATGTATTTTGGATTCTATGGACCAAACCAGCACAGACAGATACAATCTCAGTGTCAACTCAATGTGAGGTGGAATGCATTAAATATTTGATTGCATATTTTAATTAAATAGATTACAATAATAATGTATGGCCTATTGATTCAGTAGAAGAAAAAAATTAAATAATGTATTTCTCAGATGATCAGAAACAACATTATAGCAGGTTTTGATATGTTAGAAGATAAATGTAGTGAAACTGAGTGATCCACTGTGAAATGGTTCAGTTTGAGACAGCTGGTGGTTTATCGCGGTACAGCACAGAGGCGGTAAGGTTTGGGACAGTGAGTCGCTCCTAACTTGAACTCCAGACTGGGCTTCTCTCCAGGAGGTGCAGAGAAAGAAAACCTCTGAAGGAGGGAGGTAAAGAAGAGGAATAACTCCATCCTGGCCAGCTGCTCCCCGAGACACACACGCTTCCCTGAGGATACACAACACAACAGACGAGATGTATTCAGATATTTTTCAGAGATTCACTTGGACCACATAATATTGCTGCAGTTTAAGGCATGAAACTACCAAAGAATAGAGTAAATAATAGATTTATTTTCCTCTGTGAAGCCGTTGGATTAAACCACATGCAACTGAACTTTAGATTGTTGTAACAGCCATCTGACTAACCTGATGAAAAAGGCAGGAAGGCTTCTCTCTTCCTCAATTTGCCGTCCTGGTCCAGAAAATGTTGAGGGTTGAAGGAGTGCGGAGTTTCCCACATCGACTCATCATGTAGAACTGAGGTCAGTGTGGGAACAATCATGGTGCCCTGAGGAAGTTAAATAGTAAATGAAAGTGCTTTTTATTCTTCTCTAGTCGTTTTGTTTTGACAAAAGGTGGTTAACATGTGAAAATAAACAAATTACATGGTTAAATGTCAACAATGGAAACAGTTTTACAAAAAGGATACAATATTGGTAAATGGACATTAATTTATATAATGCTTTTCTGGTCTTGTGGACACTCAAATCCCATTCACTTGTACCATCAAACGAAACTGGATTCTCAACAAACACCAAACCAAAATGGATCAGAAATGTTTTAAGTGTACAAATAAAAGAGGAACTTTGATCGCCTACAATTGTGTAACAACTGGACTAATTAAGATCATGTGATACGATAAATGGGCCTGGAAATTAGTTTATTTGTCAAATTGTCAAAGGTGTAAAATGCCTGGTAATTCAAATTTTGTACATTTTGGCACTGAAATTATTGAATAGGTTAGAATAAATAATTACATCTATATCATTTTTTTTTTTAAGATTATTGTTCTGCAGAGCTTTGACTCTCCCGGGTGTCCTGGTGCAGTTTAGGCAACACTCCACTGCCAATAGCAGCAACATAAAAGGAATGCTCCACCAGGTGACACTGCTGCCTCAGGTCCAGCCCCTGTTGCGCTTCTCGGGCGTGATCTGCAAAGAAACTCCCAACCCAGTGTGTACAAGTTGCAGGTTCTTGTTCGCCATGCTCTGCCATTTACACTCTCCAGAAGCAGGTGCACGATCAAAGTCATCAGGGAGACAAAGTTCACCAGTCTATTGAAAAACAGTTATACATGGACAACTGGTCCCCTCCCAACATGAAGAACATTTATAGAGTATTGGCCAGTCAGTATGACACCCTGGGGTTCCTTAAGCCATTCACTACAAGGGCAAAACGACTTGTTCTGCAACTGTGGGACTACAGGTGGCAGTGAGACTACAAGGCCTGGTGCTATGGAGACACCAGAGAACCCAGTAGATGACCTCACTCGGGCCAAGACACATAAAACCCCCCCTGCTAAGAATCGTTGGGCCAGTTATTTACATGTATATTTGGTTTACTTTATATGAAAGTTTTTGTTTAAAAGACATGTTGCCATAAAACCCAACTTGGAGAAACAAATAAAAAGCTAATTGCTCGCATGTGCATCACGTACCTTTGGGATTGTGTACTTGTCGACCGTGGTGTCCTTGCCTGCCATGCGGGCCAGACCGAGGGGGAGGATGTTGCCCATTCTCTGGATTTCATGGATGACTGCATTAGTATAGGGCATGTCATCTCTGTCAGTAATAGAAGGTTGTCTGGATGAACCAATGACAGCGTCTATCTCTGCCCGGACTCTCTCTACACACAGTGACAACAGGAAACAGTGTGAGTTTCTTTGTGGACAACTGTGAGGAAATGACTTGAAACACACCTACTCTCCCCATACAGGACTGACCTGTGAGAGATCCCTGGTACTATAACGTCAAGATTCCTGCTGAACAAGCAGGCAGGAGTTGGAATAGATATTACTCATACACACCTTGTATGTGAGGGTAGTAGATCATGTATAACAGTCCCCAGTGTAAAGTAGTGGTGGTCGTTTCAGTGCCAGCACCAAACAGGTCCACAGTGCAAACACTTAAATTCTTCAAATCAAAACCAGAATCTTTGTCCTCCTTCTATCAATAACACAAGAGATACAAGAGTGTCTGGTATCACATGACAGATTTCATTATAGAATACAAAGAGAAAAAAACAACACAGACAAATAAAAACACTCACCTCTCCCATCTCTGTGAGGAAGCAGTCGATGTAGTCTCTCGGTGAGGACGGGTCGAAACTGTCTCTGTGTTCTTTGATCTTGATCTCTACAAAGGCATATATCTTTTCTGTCAGAGTGAACATCCTCTGGTGAGGTCCAGGCAGCCGCTTCATCAGCCAGGGAAACATGTTGTAAATCTGAAGAGTGAAAAGACAGGTACCTGATTAGACTTCAATAGAACAGAGCCATTTTGATGCCATTGCCGTCGTAAAACCTGTCAAAATGTCTACTATGATAAAGGCCATGATAGGTGAACAAGTCTGTTCAGTTTGAGGCCATGCTCAAATTTAGGCCGCACACGTGAGGTTTAAAGGATTGTTTACTGAAATCCAACTAATAAGAATCTTTAACCTGTTGGCCTTTGATGTAGAAATCAGGTATGGCAGGTATTCCCTTGCATTTTCAACCCAAGGTCCGCTTGGACACACTCTAACACTTTAATCTAATCTAATACCTTTTTATATGTGTGTTATATTCAATATCCTGTTGTCTATGTTATCTTTTAAAAAATAATCCTCATTGATTTATAGGGTCTTGATTTTAAAAAGACTCACTGCACACTGCATCTTGCTTACAAAGCAGTGAGACTCACCTGTGCCCATATACTTCCCTCCAAGATCAGTAAAAAGATCAATATCTATAATATATAATTATAGGTAAAAAAGGGTTTCCAGGTCATTGCATTCTGTTTTCATTTTCCAAAAAAACCTTACAAACAAGTTATCGACTTATCAGGTCTGGCTGATCTGATCAAGCCAGATTTTAAAAAGATTACCGTTTGCATCACCTTGTATACAAAGTAGTCTTACCTGTCCCCACATGCCTCCCTCTAAGTACACTAACTCATTGAAGTCCTGAAGGATACCCGTGTACTGCTTGTCCGTGTACTCAAAGCGATGCCCAAACACCAGCCAGCAGATGATGTTGGACACAGCGCTGTTTATCAGTGACTGGGTGTTAAAAGGCTTGCCTATGAATGCAAAGAATGTACATGTAAATAAGACACAGAAATTTTTATTTTCACACTCCTTTGAATCTTTAAGTCATGTTAAAATGGATTACGACCCCATAATTAGTTTAGAAGCATTAGCTCATTAGTATCTGCTAGTTGAAAAGTAAGATTTGTTTGGTACCTTGATGAAGGGCAAAAGCCTCGGTGAGATAATGGCACTCCTGCTGGATGGACGGCTCCAAGGTCTTCTTACCAATCCCAAAGTTTCTGAGTGTATGAAGAGCAAATCTCCTCTGCTGCTTCCATAGATTGCCATTTGACAACAATAGACCTTTTGGAAACACAAAACAGCATTAGACCAGAAGTAACTGGAAATGGGTGTGACCAACAACTAGCTAAATGCTAACATGGCTACTATGGTGTCACTACCTTTATTCCCAACTAATTCTTCAAACAACGGTATGCTGGGTCGATCTACGAAATCCTCTCCTTTTTGGACCAGCGCCTCTCTAACAAGCTTGTAGCTATTAATGACCACAATCCTCGATCCAAAGAGACGGAGGCTGAAAACTTTCCCGTATTTCTCTGAAAACTGAACACAAAGAGCAGACCGGTGATTTCGTCCGTTCACATTTACATTGAGGGCATTTAGCAGACACTTTTGTCCAAAGCGACTTACAGTAATTCACACATACATTCACACACTGATGGCAGTGGCTGACATGCAAGGTGCCGACCAGCACACCAGGAGCAGTTTGGGGGTTCAGTATCTTGCCCAAGGACACTTTGACAGCAGACCAGGGGAATCGAACCAGCAACCTTCCTATAAGAAGAAGCTGGCTCTACCCCTGATACACAGCCACTGCAACATATTTACTATGTCACAGTTATTTTGCTATTGTATCATTATTTATTCTTTTTAATTCAGCTTTGTCTGTAAACTAGCTCTGATAAATAGGTGAAAACCAGATTGCTCATTCTGTCATGTGAAGCCACTATTCTTGACAGTTTCAGCAAAGTTTGTGTTGGTACATTTCACAGAAAAAAAAGAATTGTGGGGTTTTTTCGTTAACATACTAAAAAATAATTGTAAGTCATGGCAGCTCGTTACCTGAACAAATGAAGAAAATCCTTCATCTCTTGTGGAGTGTTGCAACATTGCATCACTCCTCTGTGTGACGCATTGCAGATTATGTTATATGTTATTATGTGTGTAATACAATAAATCTGAATTGATTTGCTTCCTAATTCAATTCATTCGCTTTTATCATTATTTGCAGTGGCCGTGTTAAAGTCATATCATGTTCTGCAGATGCTTATTTGAACTTCAATAAAGTTAAGGATACAAATTTAAAAAAATAATAAAAAATGACACCTAAACTTGATTTTTCTTGCAATAGAGTGGTGCAGGGGTGACATTATTTTCTAAGGCTGAACCGGAAGTACGATGTTTTTAATTGGACTTTGGTTTAAGATCATTTATGTAACTAATAATGTAACGTTAGGCGACTGAATACGGATAATGACTATCAATACCTCTGTGAACTGCAGGTGGAGTTTTTTGGCGTCGATGCGATGAAGATCACCGATGAAAGGAAGAGACCAGGGTCCAGGAGGAAAGTTTGTCGGTACTCTGTTCTTCCAAACATCAGCCAGCAACAGAAAAACACACAGAAATACCAAAATACTCCCGCAGTCCATCCACTCAAAGCCCAGGACACTGAAGACAGTCTCCATTTGTTGGCTGTTTTAGTTTTACAGCTGAGTAACAAAGCTCCGTTAGGTGCCTAAACAAAGTTTTTGGAACTGCGCTGAGACGATATCAAGACAAGACTTCCTGTTTCCGTGCCTACCCTTCAAAATAAAAGCGCAGTGCATACACAACAACAAAGAAGTAGGAAGACGTCAAGACACAAAACTATAGTGGCAATCTATCCACAATATTGTCACTTGAGGGAATTTGAGGTAATTTCCAACGCGTCCCTGTGCAAAAAGATGAGGTCTGCCATGACGTGTGCGTTTACCGTTTATTGAATGCGGAGAATTGTTTTATTACCAAAAGCCGGCTGTGCTGAGTGACTTAACTGAAACCGACATGTCAATACAACAGAAAACCAAAAAGACTAACGTTACGATATAACAGAAAAAAACATCTGGGATGAACACACACACAAAAGAAGGTGCGGTTGAAAAACTATCTGCCTCCGTGATTCCAATTCCCTACACCTGTGCACGATGACTCCCACATCATCACCGTGATTCCCTGTCTGTGCCACCTGGTGCGCACGTGGATGAACAACCATTACTATTTACGTGACTCACCAAACCCAAACACAACATATATCATCATACATCAAAATTGGCTCCAACAAAAACATTAAAACAAGTTAAGAAATAGGAACACGAGCTTAAATAAATTAGTTTTAAAATAGACAAGACTAAAGAATAAAAGTCATAGTGCGGTTTAAAAGCTTTAAAATGGTTTCAGTGAAAGTGAGAGTTGGGGCGGACCTGCAGTTGTTCTCGGAGGATGTTCCAGATGTGCATGATAACTGAATGCTGCTTCTCCATGTTTAGTTTTGACTCTAGGGACTGAAAGCAGACCTGTACGTACATAATGTAGCAGCAGATCAGAATTATATTTATAAACCACCAGCAGGATGTTGACGTCTATGATGATTTTCAACAACAAAGACAGCAACTCCCATGATTCCACGCTTCTTGCGTCTTGTATTTAGTTTTGACTGAGAGACCTCAAGTGGAAGAGATTACATACTGTGTGTTTAAGGTCCTCACAAGCATATAAGTCAAAAACCAAGTAGGAGGTGAATGGTCATTTCTACCTTTATTTGAGATATACTGATAATGAGTAATAATAAATGATTAACGATTAATTGTTTAACTGCTGCACCCTTTGAAACTGGACTAAATGTAACTAGCAGCAGAGTGCTTGTACTCTGATCATGACAGTCATTTATCGAACACATCTGTTACATAAAAATCCACTGTAATGTATTTGAATATATCTTTGCATGTTTTTAACACACTTTACCAACTGTATTATTTACTCACTGATTGATTACTGACAATAACATGCAGTGCATGTGCACACAGTCAACCGGACAAGTTCAAGCTCCAACTTGTTTTTCCGTTCAGGTCATGTGAGGCCCTCCAGTGTTACGTAACATTTCCCAGTTTTTTCCTTATTCCCCCCGTCCTCCTCCACTCCTCACTCAGATAACGTCAGAGGCAGCACCATCCCCTCTGCAGGAGCACACAGTGATTTTACAAAGGGTTTTTTTTTAAATACCTTCATCATGATCTTTCAAGCAATTTTTGAGTGTATGGACTTTACCAGTTGGCTGTTGCTCGGTTTTGTGGTGCTACTTTTGACCGATGTGGTCAGAAACTGGAGGCCACACAACTTTCCACCTGGACCTTTGGCCGTGCCTTTTCTGGGAAATGTCTTCACAGGAGTTGACTTCAAATCTCTGGAGAAGGTGAGGTGAACCGCAACACTTTATTTTCCAAGCGTAGAGTCGAAAAGAGCAGAGGGGATTTCTGGTATCCAAGAGGTCATTTGGCTTACAAGCAAACAACAAATACACAATAGAATCATAAAAATTGCAACTCAAAAGTGCATATTCACCAACTGCGAAATGATATCAGATGCCCATCTACAGAGACAGGAAGAGACTGTACAAACTGGTTAGGAGGGCCAGCTCTGTCCTTGGCTGTCTGCTGGACTCTGCTGGAGAGGTGGGAGGACGATGTTAGCCAAGCTGACGTCAATCATGGACAACACCTCTCGCCCCCCTGCACCAGGCTGTGGACGCCTTGAGCAGCTCCTTCAGCAGCAGACTCTTACACCCACTGTGTAAGAAGGAACGCTACCGCAGATCATTCATCCCCTCACCCCACATTAATTAAGAATGTCAAAAAGTTAAAACAATCATGATATCTCAAACAAATCAGACTGAATCAACACAGAGGAATGGCGGTCACATGGTGAAACTAACGGTATGATGAGCATCATCAGCAGAGTGAGACAAGCCTTTGGCAGCAGTGGTTGAAATGGGAAGTCACTTCAGAGTTAGTCCAAAGTGTTTATGTCCAATTGTCCAAGCACTTCATCCGACAAAAACGGTGTCTATCGCATATGTAATTCATGCCTCAAAAGAGGACAAAATCCTTGGAGAAACATTTCGTAATCTGTTTTTAAATGCAGCTTGCTCAGGAGTACGGTCCAGTGTTCAGCCTGAGGAGAGGCAGCCAGAGGATGGTGTTTATCTCAGGATACAAGATGGTCAAAGAGGCTCTTGTTAACCAGCTGGACAGCTTCATGGATCGACCGATCGTCCCTCTCTTTCACGTTGTCTTCAAGGGCCTTGGTGAGTGTGTGAGACCTTGAATGCATCACGGCACAAATGTCTTTCACAGTACAAAGCTTGTTCTGTATAATCACATGTTATTTTCAAATCACATGCAGCAATGTTGCTGGGTGTGTTTACGTTGTAGATAATCTGATATCACATTCCCACAGGCATCGCTCTGAGCAATGGTTACCTGTGGAAGAAGCAGAGGAAGTTCGCCAACACGCACCTGCGTTACTTTGGAGAGGGTCAGAGGTCAATGGAGAAAAGTATTGAAGTGGAAAGCAACTTCCTCTGTGAGGCTTTCAAAGAGGAACAAGGTAAGTAAATTATAGACATCCATCTGTTTGTCATCACATCACAAATGTGCAGTATGTTTGTGTCAGGTAAAGTCACGATACAATCCCAATATGATTTATCTCTGTGTGAACTTACTTCAACACAGGGAGGCCGTTCAATCCCCAATACATTTTAACGAATGCGGTGTCCAACATCATCTCATCTGTGGTCTTCGGACATCGCTTTGAATACAGCGATAAAACCTTCCGCAAGGTTCTGGAGTTGGACAACGAGGCCATCGTGCTCGCTGGCTCCGCTCAGACTCAGGTAATTACTCATCTACCTCGGCTATCATGTTGATATCACGAAAACAAACCAGGACTATTACTGATCTGACAGTGTGTCCCATCTATAGCTGTACGATGCCTTCCCTGGCTTGCTGCACTACCTGCCAGGACCTCACCAGACCGTCCACTCCAACTACCGTGAGATCATGGATTTCCTGAAAAAGGAAGTAGACAGGCACCAAGAGGAGAGGAACCCCGATGACCCCCGTGATTATATCGATGTGTACCTAGGAGAGATGGAAAAGGTGAGACATTTCCAGGATTCAGTGAATCTCCCTGGAATCCTGGGAAAGGACAGTTTAACAGTTTGAAGCATCAAACCAATACAAATAAGATATCATTTGTAAGACATACCTGAACAATATTCAATGTGTTTCAAACTATATTAATATTTTTGGGGAAATGTATATTATTGTAACATGGCTGTATCGAAATAAATAGCATTTTGAAACACTAAAACAAAAGTCATGAAAACAAAGACAGTTTGTTTATTTGGCTCGTTTAGGCATAAAAAAAATAGCTTCCCTAAAATTACATCGTGCACCTTTAAAGCATCAATGCCTTAAAAATAAGAGTGTCTCTTTGCTGATTCTAGAAAAAGGAGGATCCCCAGGCCGGCTTCAACATTGAAACACTTCTGGTTTGCACCCTGGACCTGATTGAGGCTGGTACAGAATCAGCTGCCAACACTTTACGCTGGGGCATCGTATTCATGTTGAACTACCCAGAGATACAGCGTCAGTATCAAATCAATCACAGCATAGAAGTATTTTCCTTGTGTCTTTTATTATGTTTGCTGAGCTGCCCGTTGTAGCTGCAACTCTGTTCCGTCTCTCAGAGAAGGTCCAGGCGGAGATCGACAGAGTGATCGGGCAGTCTCGTCCGCCCAACATGACCGACAGACCCAAGCTGCCTTACACTGACGCTGTCATCCACGAGATTCAAAGGATGGGAAATATTGTTCCCCTGGGATTCCCTAAAATGGCCAGTAAAGACACCACTCTGGGAGGGTACTTCATACCAAAGGTAAAAGGCTATCACCGGACTCACCCAGTAATTAATGAGAAGCTGTAAATTATTTCTTCACAGCTCATATCAACATCTCATTACTCATTTTCAAGGGCACTCCTATCACTACCATGCTTGCAACTGTGCTGTTTGATAAGGATGAGTGGGCGACTCCAGATGTCTTCAATCCTGAGCATTTCTTGGATTCAGAGGGCCAGTTTCGCAGAAGAGACGCCTTCTTGCCCTTTTCAGCAGGTGTTTTTCTCAACTGCTTCGCTTTCAATGATTTACAGCCTTGCAAGAAAATTCCATGTGAGTTAGTTAGGTGTCTACTAACTTCAGCTTCTGTCTCGCTGCAGGTAAACGAGTGTGTTTGGGGGAACACCTGGCCAGAATGGAGCTGTTCCTTTTCTTCTCATGTCTCCTCCAGCGCTTCACCCTCTCGCCTGCTCCTGGAGAGATGCCCAGCTTGGAGGGCGTGCTGGGCTTCACCTATTCCCCTCAGGCATTCAGGGTTGTGGCTGTGCCTCGCTGATCTTCTTCACCTTTACTAAAGCCAACCAAAGACAAAACATTGGCACCAAGCATCACTGATCTCCTGTATTCCCATGATCCCCACACAGAGGTGTGAATTTACATGTACAGGTCTTGTGGAGTATTACTGCATTTGTGGAAAAAAAAAGTAGTATGAAGCCTTTTGTGGCTCCAGAGGAAGCTGCATGTGATCTGATAAATTGCCTCCAGTGGTGTCACTCAGTTGCTAATTTGCATTGTGGGTAATGTAGGTTTTGATGGAAGAAGAATGTGTGGAATAAAAAAAGTGGCATTCTCTAGTTATGTTGTATTGATTTTGACCATTTGTTTTTTTAAAGCATCCATAATGACTCCAACAGTGTTATAGAAGTACAATACCAGACCAGTGGATGGCTTTTCAAAACCTGGTGCCTACATTACCCACAATGCTACTGAGTGACATCACTGGAGATGATTTATCAGATTGCATGCAGCTTACTCTGGAGCCACAAAAGGCTTTATACGACTTTTTTCACATATGCAGTAGTCCTCTCCAAAAATGGTGGAATTACCCTTTAACACTGCAAAAAATAATTTGTTGACATTTCCTGTTAATTCTGTTGCACTTGATGGGGAAACACATCTATTTTAAGTACATGGAGAGTGGTGACTTAAATGAAACACCTGTATGAGAGTACCAGGACCTATATATCACAAAAAACAGCTCTGTGACAGTTTCTGTATCTCCCACAGGTGTGAACACAATATTAATGTCATGATCCGTAATTTTTAAGATATTAATAATCTGTCTTTCCTTTCAGAGTTACCAAAGGTAATGAGCTAATATTAACAGTCACAAATAAAAAAAAACAACTGCACACAAATCATTATCCATATATTAACCTCTATATCTACCATTAATTTAGTAAAGATATGAAAAGCTATTTAAAAAAAGACGTAATATTTCATACAGCCATGTGCATATGAATTGACAGGCAACACTTTAAATATCATGGTGACTTTATAGTTAATTAAAGTTTGATTAATGGTTAATTCACTATTTACCAACAACGAACTGCTTCATGAATTATTTATTAAGGAATTCTAAAGGTTTATGAACATAAGTTGCAACTTTAAACTATTTTTGAAATAAATGGTCTATAAAGCATTTCAAATTTGTTTGGAGTAAAATAACAATTAACTAGAGTTTAATTAACTATAGATCCACCAACTATTAATGATGGTTATGATAAAGTGTAATCCATCGATGTTCCTTCTTTGCTTTTGCATCAAGGGCAGTTTGGGAAATTATCTTTGTAAATCTTATTCATCCCAAGATAAAAATGGATGAACACATGTGAAATTAGCTTCTTTGATTTTATTACTGCTGAATGGAAAATGCATCTCATGTATTGCTTGTACGTATGTATGTATGTCACCTGATGCCGTGTCATTTTCACAGCTTTTTGACATAGAGGCAAGACAAGAAGTACCAAACTCAGACGAGACGGGATACAATTCTCTCAATTTTTTTTAAGAAGGAAATGCAAAAAACTCTGGAAAATGTATGAAGTGTTAAACATGTACTCAGATTAATAAATGATTTTTTTGTATTCCAGAGTTCGTATAAATTCAATTTAGTTTACAATGTGAGAACATGGACATGGTGGTGGTGAGCTTAAGAAACTTCACCAATTGTTTAGAAAGTATTGAAAATGTAGTAATGTTTGTCAATGTTTCTTGTCTTTTGAAAACCTTTGAAAGACATTTATGGTTCCAGTGGAATAAAGTTTTAAAAATAGGCCTTTATCAGCTTTTTCTGCCCAGTGACCAAAATGCACATTTTCTTAGCTGTTTTGCAAAAATACCTTATAACTGAGTGTCATGCAACGGAACAAATCATTAAAGCAAATTTTGAACAAATCAATAAGAAATCATTAGATGCCTTTTATTCCCACTGCACTTTGTGTTGTTGGCTTGTTTGCACTATCAAAGTCGAAGTGTAAGGTCACTGAATCACGTGTTCAGTGAGCTGAGGTTCTCGTTCCTCATGACTGACTACAATAATATTATTACGTTCGGGTAGAACAAATGTATATTTTGCTGCAAATACATTTTTCTTCATTACGTTAAGTTACATTAAGCTAGTCATACAACAGAGGACTTTGTTGAGGGAAAAGCAGGTGTGTCAGCAGCTGATTATATAAGAGCTCTGTCACAAACACCTTTGTACAGACTCTGAATAGCGAATTAGAAGAGTGTATCTGCTGAATGTGCTGAAGGGGCAAAGCATTATAAAAGCCCAGGTGATTCTAGTAAGGAGGAAGATATTGTTGAAGAGCTCCGACTGTCCTACCGCTGCTGGTTTAACTCTCCAAGATGTGGCTGTATAACTTTCTGCTCGGTCTGGACCTCAAGGGACTCTTCCTGTTTCTTTTTGTTTTCATCTTGATTGCAGACTTCCTCAAAAACAGGAATCCTCCAAACTTTCCTCCAGGACCGTTTGCTCTGCCTATTGTGGGGAATATGCTCAGTGTGGACAATGAACATCCACACAAGTATTTTGTCAAGGTAAAGTTTAATACACAGCACGTTTCACCTTTCATGGCTTTAATGATGGAATATCAAAGAGACACAGGACAGTGGCATATATGAACAAATAAATATAAATAACTGCCTGGGAAAAAAAACTAAAAAAACTGGAAGCCATTTCAGTGACGTTAATCAATTCAAATAGAGAACATAAAGTAACTTCTGGTTCACACATGTTAGGAAATGTATTTTACAGCCACAACATTAAAACCACTAACAGTTGAAGTGGATGTCATTGATCCTCTTCTTCAAGGCATTGTGAAGATTCATATCTGTTGAATTTGGAGGCCAGGTCGACAACTTGAGCTCATCGTCACATTTCTTGGGTCATTCCAGTGCAGTTTTTGGGGTGACAGGGTCCTCTGTTCTGCAAGAAAGGGCACTGTTGTCTGGGAGTGTCGTGCCATGAGGGGGGGGGAACTTGATGGGTCGTGTGTGTCAAGTGGAGCAAAGAACTTGCGTTGCAACGACAAGATCAATGTTTTTCACATGAACTGGTGGTTTAAATGTTGTGACAGATCAGTGTAAATTATTAGTTTTCATATAAACAGTAATGGCAGATACTGACATCTAGTGGTGCCATTGTAAACATACATACTGCCACACTGGCAACCAGAGGCGCCGCCAGGGATTTTGGGCCCCATGAAAAAAAATCTAGTTGGGCCCTTGTACAGGTTGCCCATGTCTCAAAGGGTCCCCTGTCAGTGCTGGGCCCTTGGAATCGTCCTAACCTTTCCCCCCCTGGCGGCACCCCTGCTGGCAGCCCATTTGTTTCTCACTATGAATTATTAGGTTTTGTTATTTTTGACCAATTTAGAAGTTCATATGATGCAGCAATGTGTTGCAGTTCATCACTGTTTCTTGATGTATATTCTTACCTTTTCTCTTCTACCTCTGTATTTTATTTCATATAGTATTTTTTACTTACTATATTTGCCCTTGTATTTTGATTGTATTTGTATTCCCCTTCTGGGATTAATAAAGTTATCTCTCTGTCTGTCTGTCTGTCTGTCTGTCTGTCTATCTATTCCTCAGCTGGCTGACACCTTTGGGAATGTGTTCAGCGTTCGCCTCGGCAGTGGTAAGATGGTGTTTGCATGTGGGTACAAGATGGTGAAGGAAGCCATTGTGACACAAGCCGACAACTTTGTGGATCGACCATACAACGCAGTGACTGACAGATTTTACTCAGGAACCCAAAGTATGCAAATATCCCTCTTTCTCTAGTGTCATGCTGCACACAAACTAGTTCCCTTTAAGCGTTAACACTTTTTCCTCTTTGTGTTTGTGTCTAGATGGCCTGTTCATGAGCAATGGTGAAAAATGGAAGAAACAGCGACGCTTCGCCTTGACTACCTTACGTAACTTTGGCTTAGGCAAAAACACCATGGAGCAGTGCATCTGTGAGGAGATCCGATACCTGCAGGAGGAGATCGAGAAGGAGAAAGGTGGTACACAACAAATAGAAGCTCATAATCAGCTGCATCAACTCGTCACTTGTGTAAACTGTGGACTTCTTTCCTCCAGGTGAACTGTTCAGCCCAGCAGGCCTCTTCAACAACGCCGTGTCCAACATTATTTGTCAGCTGGTGATGGGGAAACGGTTTGACTACAGCGACCACAGATTTCAGGTCATGCTGAAGTATCTGGGCGAAGTTCTTAGGCTGGAGGGATCCATATGGGGTCTGGTACGATAGTAACATCCATTTAGTTTGGTCAATCAATCAATCAATCAATCAATCAATCAATACATTTTTCCTAAAGTTTCCCTCATTTACTGCTTTCTTCCGAGCAGCTGTATGATGCATTTCCTGGAGTGATGAAGCACATGCCAGGTCCTCACAACAAAATGTTCAGCCAATTCAATACCGTCCTGGACTTCATGACTGAGGAAGTGGAGCGTCACAAGAAGGACCTGGACCACAACAATCCCCGGGACTACATTGACTCTTTCATCATTGAATTGGAGAAAGTAGGTGAATGACTGCATTGCAAACACTTGTGTCTCTCCGCATCCTGTAAGTTGAACAATCATTTACTACTGTGTCCTCTCTGCTTTTTTGAATAGCACAAAGAGTCTGAACTGGGCTTCACTGCAACCAATCTGGCTATGTGCTCTGCAGATCTGTTCTTAGCCGGGACAGAGACAACCTCCACCACTTTGCTGTGGGCTTTGGTTTACCTGATTAAACACCCTGATGTCCAGGGTAGGTGGCAGACCAGGCCTTATGCTGGTAATCATGGTAATCCATCCAACAATTGTTGAGATGTTCCCAGTTGGACCAAAGTGGTTACCTTGTGAGGTAGCTGGATTTGCAAGTTCACATGATATTCTGAATCCATCATGCCAGGCTTCAAGCTATGTGCTGGTAGGCAAACCACAGTGTTTCGGACCAATCAGCGTCCTATGAGGAACCATTATTGGTTTAGACATGAATGTATTATAGATGTCACGTAACTGCTGTAGCATCAGTTATATCATCAACACCATTCAGATGTTTGGCTTTGCAGCAATGTTCAGTCCAGGAAATTAAAACCAATTCCATAAGTTTAAGTAATCCCATCAATCACAAGTGAGTTGCTGAGTTCTGGAGATATTAGCCATTGAGATAAGGTTAGATACAATAACAATACTCACATGCCTGTTTCTGAAATTTTCTTGTGTTTTCAGAGAAAGCCCACACAGAGATAGACAGGGTGATCGGACAGAACCGCCTTCCCACTATGGCAGACAGACCCAACTTGCCCTACACTGACGCTGTCATCCACGAGATCCAGAGGGTCGGAAACATTGTTCCTCTCAATGGACTCAGAATGGCCACCAAGGACACAACACTGGGCGGTTACTTCATACCCAAGGTGGATTTACTAAATCATCATTTTAAGTCTTAACAGGATTTAAAACGTATGAGCAATTAAAAAGTTTTGTTGTTCATCTTGTTTTTTTAGGGAACGTCCCTGGTGCCCGTTCTGACCTCTGTGCTGTTCGACAAAGACGAATGGGAGACTCCAGACGACTTCAACCCGGGACACTTCCTAGATGCTGAGGGAAAGTTTGTGAAGAAAGAAGCTTTCCTGCCTTTCTCTGCAGGTAAACCACATTCACCTCAATCTAAAGCATTACCTGAACCAGAATATTGATCCCGAGCTCTTCAACCTTTGTGTGCGTCTGTGTTTCTTCAGGGAAACGTGTGTGTCTCGGAGAAGGCCTCGCCAAGATGGAGCTGTTCCTGTTTTTGGTTGGTTTACTACAGAAGTTCTCCTTCTCTGTTCCTGATGGTGTCGAGCTGAGTACAGAAGGAATCAGTGGAACTACACGCGTACCACACCCCTACAAAGTTTATGCCAAGGCTCGCTGAATGACGAAACATCTCACCAAACCAATTTACCAGTGTTACAATAAAAGACAGACATAATGCTCTGGGACAGAAAGCTCTACTTAATAGATTTTTTTTCACAAATGCAAATTATTGTATTGTATTGTAGTTATTAATATCATCATGTATAAACATTTCATCAACATATATAAATACACAATCAAGCAGTTTTAGTTATGTTTTCTGGACAGATTAATTATGTCATGTAGAAGCCCTTACTTAATAAAGAACTGAAACATTACAACAATCACACGTTTGTTATTTGCCAATAAATGATGATGATACATACATACATTCATGGCTGAGTTGTTCACACATCAGTCAGTTGGTCACTGTCTATTTAATATTGTGCAAGAGTGAATGTTACCAACCTCTTCTCTGTCAAAGACTACAAAACCCTTCAACCAGCTGTGATGGTAATTTTGGTTGTACTTATTAAGCTAATATCAACCAGGCACCAAATGACAGTTTAGTACCTTCATATGAGACTGATTTGGTGAATTTTCTATCTTTTCCCTTCTTCAAGGGTGGTCGCCCTGAGGTGCTCCAATGTAAATTGGATGTAAGTATTTAGCACAATTAATATTTATCCCTGATAATCACTCATTTTGAGAGCCAGATTCAACCCAAAACTCCCCATAAATGTTGCATGAAGCACTACACCTTTACCAGCTTTTTCTGTCCAATGACCATAATACAACATTTCTTTGCTGTGTTGCAAAAAATTACATTTCTATTATGTGTTAGTGCCTCTTAGCCTTTTTCTGTGATTGTCATTACACACAACAGGAACAGTTGGTGCCTGTTTTCCCCAGTGCACTTTGTATTGTTGGCTTCATACCATATGTGTTATACTGACTTTGGCCCATAGCTCTCATCTCTCTCTTTAAAAGAGTTGTCCTGTGGCATTTTAGCAGGTTGATTTCTGCGTACTACGACCCACTTCAGTTTACATTCAGGAAGAGTGTGGGAGTGGATGTTGCTTTACCTTCTACGCTTCACAGCATCTACAGCTACTTAGAGTCAGCCGTTCACAAATCTTGTTTTTTGTTTTTTCTAATGCTTTTAATACAATACAATCACACATTTTAGCTAGAAAAAAAACTTATTGATTTCAACATAAATGACACCACAGTCACATGAGTCTGGACATCCTCAAATCTCACCCCAGTATGTGAAGCTTGGTGGTGATGTATCCAATACCATTACATCTCTGTCACCAATTTTATTCATCTCATATACCTCAGACTGCAGGTTGAATCTCGGGTTTGACTATTACCTGCAAACATTTTCTGATGATTTTGCTGTTGTTGGTTACATCCACAGGGAAAACCACCTGGCTTACCAAGAGATCATAGATGGCTTTGTCAAATGGTGTACAGAGAACCACTGGCTACAATCAAGAATTTTAATGAGCGTTGTTCCTGACTACCAAACATCCGTTAGCTTAGCCGGACTGCAATTGTTAAGAGAACACAGCTCACGACTCTCCTGCAGCAGCTTCCTGTTGTGGGGAAGCCCTGCGAGTCAATTACCGAGTGTAGTAGAGTTCCACAGCTCAAGGATGAAAATGCATGATTATTACTCCATGGAAATGCAAAACTATTATCGAGAGTGGACAGGTAAAAGAACAGAATTGAGCATTTCTAATCGCACTCGATAATCGACTTGCAGGGTTTCCCCACAACAGGAAGCTGCGGCAGGAGAGCGGTGAGTTGTGTTCACTTTTTTTGATGCCTCAAACTATGTGCTGGGACCCTATTTGTACTGTTGCTGAAGTTTGGTGCTGTTCTGAGCATTATTTGTGGCTGTTTGATGGCGGTTTAATCTTGGAGGCATAGACTGCAACGTATTGTTATCGTGCGGTCTTTTTCAAAGGTTGCCAAAACTACGTAAGCTAGCAGTCTGCAAACTTAATCTCTGGAGGGGGGGTCTTACTCGGTGTCACGGTGTGTTAGACCATGGATTAAACTTACACCAGAATATCCCTTTAACTCTTATTAACAAGCAGTTAGCTTAACAAGCACAAATGTGCACTCTTCTGAAATATGACTCACATTTAAGCACGGTGAATAAGTGGAAGGCGACTTGTTAGCCCCCATAAGGAAGATATGTTAATGGATTTGTAACTCACAAAGGTTCAAGTCGCTCCACTATCACGTCTCATCTATGTGCATGTTGGAGTTCCCTCTTTTACATCCCTATGCACAACAGGAATATATTTATTCATTAAAAAAAAACACAAAAAGGGCACCCTTGGGCCCTATGTGTGCACGTGCCTGCTAGAGTGTAGTCTTAGCAACACTAACGACTGAGCAGAAGTGTGGTAACATAACACCTGGCAACAGGTAGGGTGGGGATCCAGGCTTTAAAACGGGCGGTGACTAATAGCCTGCTGCAGGTGTGTGTGTGTGTGATATCCCTCCTGAGACCGCAAACTCCGCCCAGCCTTCCCCTGCACCTCTGCAGACAAACAGAAACACACACACACACACACACACACACACACACAAAAACAACACCGAAGCCTGCAGCCATAGATTGTTACAACTCTAATAAATAAATAATGTTGTGTCATATCTTATGTCCCCAAGGACTGTCGTACCCCATGAGTAATATTACCACATTCAGTAAAAACGTATCTACTAATATTTTTTTGACAAGAGAATTTTCTCATCTGCTATAACTGGTTTGGTCAGATAACAGATGACTTGTTCATTGAGGGAAAAGGAGGTGTGTCTGTAGCTCGTTATGTAAGAGCTCTGCAACAAGAACCTTTGTACAGACTCTGAATAAAGGCTTAGAAGTGTGTAGTTCAATGTCTTATTACAGCTGTGGCAAGTGAGGAGGACGATATTGTTGAAAAGCTCAAACCTTCATTCTGCTGCTGGTTTAACTCATTCAACGATGTGGCTGTATAACTTTCTGCTCGGTCTGGACCTCAAGGGGCTCTTCCTGTTTCTTTTTGTTTTCATCCTGATAGCGGACTTCCTCAAAAACAGGAATCCTCAAAATTTTCCTCCAGGACCGTTTGCTCTGCCTTTTGTGGGGAATATGCTGAGTGTGGACAGTGAACAACCACACAAGTATTTTATCAAGGTAAAGTCTAATACACAGCAGGTTTCACCTTACACAGCTGGTTTTAAATCATTTGTGCTGTGATTATTAACATTTTTAAGTGTGAAACTTTATTGAGACATTTCAATACATTTGATTAATTTAATTGAATTTACAGTTCAGTTCAAGATCCTCCACAGACATTATTGTGCAATATCAGGTTTACATATTTACAAATTTAACATTGAACTGAAAAATTGGACGCCATTTCTGTTATTTGAGGTAATTTACCTACAGAGGGTTATTTAACTTGTAGTTCACAGATGTTAGGAAAAGTGCATTGAATTTGCTAGTTTTTATATAGAAACTAGATGCAGATACTGACATCTGGTGGTTAAATTGTAAACATGAATGGAAATTCTAGCCTGTAAACACACTCAACCACACATGGCAGCAGGTACTTCTTGTTTGTTCCTCATCATACATTGGCAGGTTTTGGTTTTGACCAATTTAAAAGTTCATATGATGCAGTACTGCATTGCAGTTCATCACTGTTTCTTGATGTATTGTCCTCAGCTGGCTGACACCTTTGGGAATGTGTTCAGCGTTCGCCTGGGCAGTGATAAGATCGTGTTCGTATGTGGGTACAAGATGGTGAAGGAAGCCATTGTGACACAAGCTGACAACTTTGTAGATCGACCATACAACGCAATGGCTGACAGATTTTACTCAGGATCCTCAAGTATGCAAATCTCTCTCTTTCTCTCGTGTCATGCTGCACATAAAGTCGTTCCCTTTAAGCATTAACTCTTTTTCCTCTGCGTGTCTAGACGGCCTGTTCATGAGCAATGGTGAAATATGGAAGAAACAGCGACGCTTCGCCTTGACTACCTTACGTAACTTTGGCGTGGGCAAAAACACCATGGAGCAGTGCATCTGTGAGGAGATCCGATACCTGCAGGAGGAGATAGAGGAGGAGAAAGGTGGTACACAACAAATAGAAGCTCATAATCAGCTGCATCAACTCTTCACTTGTGTAAACTGTGGACTCCTTTCCTCCAGGTGAACCGTTCAGCCCAGCAGGCCTCTTCAACAACGCTGTGTCCAACATCATTTGTCAGCTGGTGATGGGGAAACGGTTTGACTACAGCGACCACAGATTCCAGATCATGCTGAAGTATATGTCTGAAGCTATTATGCTGGAGGGCTCTATATGGGGCATCGTAAGAGAGTAATATTAATTTAGTTCAATCATTATCAGAGACAGCAGCCAACTGAGATCATACTTTATCCAAAAAGGTGAAAGGCGATGTGAGTGAAAGTTTCTCTCATTTTTAATTCTTTCTCCCGAGCAGCTGTATGAGGCATTTCCTCGAGTGATGAAGCACATGCCAGGTCCTCACAACAAAATGTTCAGTAACTACAACACAATTCTGGACTTTTTGAGGGAGGAGATACAGAGTCACAAGAAGGACCTGGACCACAACAATCCCCGGGACTACATTGACTCTTTCATCATTGAAATGGAGAAAGTATGTGAACGATAGCATCGCACACATCTCACTGCATCTGTCAGCTTTCTGTCAAAAGATATCTCATGACACTTAGAGAAGGTCTAGACCATCCTCTTTAATTAAGGTATGGTCAGCTGACCAATCATTCATTACTGTGTCCTCTCTGCTTCTCTTTTTGAAAAGCACAAAGAATCTGAACTGGGATTCAATGAGACCAATCTGGGGATGTGCTCCCTGGATCTGTTCTTGGCCGGAACAGAAACAACCTCCACCACATTGCAGTGGGCTTTGGTTTACCTGATTAAACACCCTGAAGTCCAGGGTAGGTATGCTAGGATCTATGCTAAGCTAACTGTGAAGCAACAAAGAAACAACACAAATTGAGTCTACAGCCATTCTAGAGTCTCCGTGGGGCTTTACTAAGGTACAGAGGTGCTTTGAGCGAACAATGAACGCCTGTAAAAAGTTTCATGGCAATTCATCCAATACTTATATTGGATCCAATATTTTAGCCTGGACCAAAGTCAGGGACCTCCCCCACTTCAATTCCATCAGTAATAATTTTTTTTTTTACTTCAGCTCTGTCATCTCGAAGTCAATGAGTTTCTTTAACAGGCTTTTGGTTAAATGCCTGAAATAAGGTCTGCGGTTACCCCGGGCTTAACATATTTAACTATTTATTCTGGGGAACTTTCACTGTCCATTTTCAATGACTTCATGTGTGGATAACAAAAACAATACTCAAATGCCCGTTCCTTCAATTTTCTTGTGTTCGCAGAGAAAGTCCACGCAGAGATAGACAGAGTGATCGGACAGAACCGCCTTCCCACTATGGCAGACAGACCCAACCTGCCCTACACTGACGCTGTCATCCACGAGATCCAGAGGGTCGGAAACATTGTTCCTCTCAATGGACTCAGAATGGCCGCCAAGGACACGACACTGGGCGGTTACTTCATACCCAAGGTGGATTTAGTAGACTGACTGTAATTTTAAGTCTTAACAGGATTTAAAACTTATGAGCAATTAAAAAGTTTTGTTGTTCTTCTTGTTTTTTAGGGAACGTCCCTGATGTCCATACTGACCTCTGTGCTGTTCGACAAAGATGAATGGGAGACTCCAGACGACTTCAACCCGGGACACTTCCTAGATGCTGAGGGAAAGTTTGTGAAGAAAGAAGCTCTCCTGCCTTTCTCTGCAGGTAAA
>CAEMYA010001524.1:0-11781 GCA_903131615.1 Diplodus sargus
ACAAAGGCATAGAAATAACAACAATTACAAAAGTGATTAAAGTGGATGAATAACAAATAAAGTAGTTCATTGAGTCAGTACAAGCATGGAGTAAGAAATAAATATGTATACAGCTAAGAGTCAGGACATCAGAAGTAAGTAAAATAAATAGCATGAAAATAGATAGAAAAAATAAAAAGCTAAATGACGAGGCGCCCTAATTAAAAGTCAGGCTAAAAAGATATGTCTTTAGATTATGTTTAAAAACCTCCACAGAGGTGGAGTCCCTCAGATCCAGAGGCAGGCTGTTCCAGAGACGAGGGCCATAGTGTCTGAAAGCTGACTCCCCATGTGTTTTCCCAGAAATCTTGGGGACAACCAAGAGACCAGCTGCTGAGGATCTACGGAACCTGCTGGGTATATGTCTATAAAGCGTCTCAGAAAGATAAGATGGTGCCAGGCTATTTAGTGATTTAAAAACTAGTAAAATGATCTTAAAATCAATTCCAAGACTGATGGGCAACCAGTGCAGGAACTTTAAAATCAGCATTACATGTGTTCTCTGTCTGGTCTTCGTCAGAACTCGGGCTGCTGCATTTTGAACTAATTGTGAGCGGCCGATTGTTTTTTTTTAGCAAGAGCAAACAGGAGTGCATTACAATAGTCCAGCCTAGAGGTTATAAAAGCATGCATCAGTGTTTCTGTGTCAGCCTGCCAGAGAAATGCTCTGACCTTGGCAATATTTCCTCAGTGATAAAAAGATATTTTGGTGACATTTCTGATGTATGCATGAAATCTCAGATCAGAGTCCAGGATGATACCATAGTTTCTCACCTGGTTCTTGGTGTGAAGGCCTCGTGACTTTAGGTGCACAGATACTTGCTCTCTCTGAGCTTTTGCCCCAAATATTATGACCTCTGTTTTCTCTTCATTCAGCTGGAGGAAGTTCTGTGACATCCATGTATTTATATCGGTTAAGCAGTTTATTAAGTTGTCCAGTGGGCTGAGGTCATCTGGGGACACAGAAACATATAACTGCGTGTCATCTGCATAGCTGTGAAATTCAATGTGGTGCTTTCTAATGACATCACCAAGTCGCAGCATGTATAAATTAAAAAGGACTGGGCCTAGAATGGAGCCTTGTGGGACCTCACAGGTTATAGCCATTTTCTCTGAGGAGGAGTCAACCATGGAAACAAAGAACTCCCAGTCAGATATGACTTAAACCAATCTAAAACCATTCCTGACAGACCAACCCAGTGCTCAAGTCTATGGATAAGAACTTCATGGTCGACAGTGTCAATAGCTGCGCTGAGGTCAAGGAGGACCAGAACTGGAAGGTTACTTGAGTCAGTAATTGTTCTTAGGTCGTTTACTACTTTGACCAGTTCAGTGTCTGTGTTGGGCTCTAAAACCGGACTGAAACATCTCAACATTATTTTAAAGTGTGTACTTGATTAAAAAACGACTTTTATTAAAAAAAACTATTATTAAAATCTGACGGATCCAAGTTATTGTTTGAGAATGGATCTAACCATGGCAGTTTTTAAGGCATCTATTTATTTCTTTATCCACTGGAGTAAAAAAGTGGAAGGTATTTTGTACGTGCGTAGTGCTTTCTAAGGTGTTTAGGGACACTGATTTATTATTTCTGATTATATTTGACTTATCGTTAAAATGCACTGCGAATTCACTGTACTTGGTTGCTTTATTTCCTACCTATTAGTAGACTTGTAGTTCTCGAGACCGGTCTTGATCTCGAGACTGGTCTCGAGACCACTTTTTTGTGGTCTTGGTCTTGTCACGGCCTTGACAGTCTTTGGTCTCGGTCTTGTCTAGGTCTCGGGTCTCTCGGTCTTGCAATGTCTCAGACTGGCCAAGTGGTCTGGAAGGGATTTATAACCTATAATATCCAGGCAGGCACAGTTTTTTTTAGGGTTAAAAAAAAGACTGTCGAGGCCTTGGTCTTGTCACGGCCTCGACAGTCTTTGGTCTTGGTCTTGTCACGGCCTCGACAGTCTTTGGTCTCGGTCTTGTCTTGGTCTCGGGTCTCTCGGTCTCGCAATGTCTCAGACTGGCCAAGCAGTCTGGAAGGGATTTGTAACCTATAATATCCAGGCAGGCACAGGTTTTTTTGGGGTTCTTTTTTTATATCATTATACGCCCCCTTCAAGTGGTACCAATCACATGCATTTTGTCACACAGACGACGTTGGCGCTTGTCCTCTCACGCCCCCCCTCTAAAGCACGGTCACGGATCCATGGAGGAGGATGCAAAATGTCGGCAAACTCATCAGTTGTCAGGGTTGGTTTTACAGACCATAAAGAGTTTGTTTGCCACACAACAAAGAAGAAGAAGCACGGTGGTACGGTACAGTATGGTACGGTGTCGCTGCACACAGTCTGTCAATCCGTGAGAGCACACACACACACACAGACACACACACACACACACACACACACACACACACACATACGCTTGCTCTCTCTCGAAGTTTGAATAAATATATGGCATCATTGGCCTTTGAATAATAGTTGTGATTGATTAAGCATTAGGCCTATGCCATTTCAGTGATGCTGATATTATACAGTGTAATTTGGCTACTATAATGGGAAATAATGCAATTTCAAGTTGATAATTGTGTGTATCTTTAATATTTAAAATGTATCTACAAATTAAGTACAATTCAAATCAGTAACATATTTCCCATTATTTAGACTTTTTTGAGGTGCAGGGTGGTGTTGGAGGCTTGTTATTTTGTTAGATGACTTTGGGACTACAGTCATGTCAGTCCTTAACAGCACTCGAGAGTCAATCCTCAAATAGTGTAGAAATAGTGGTCATGCAATTGCTACACACATTTGATTTCAGCTAATGGATGAAAACATTTATAGTTAGTTCACACACAAGACATCCACTGTCTCTGTATTATTGTAACTGTAGTTGAAATAATACAATCTCATATTTATACTAAGCAGCTGAACCCAGTATGGTGCTTATGTTCTACAACTCATGCAAAATGGCAAAAAAAATATTTTTTTTTGGTCTCGATCTTGGTCTCGGGTCTTGGTCTTGACTTGGTCTATCTTGGTCTTGGTCTTGGTCTTGTCTTGGTCTTGATACTCTCCGGTCTTGGTAGTGTCTTGGTCTCGGTTTAGGCGGTCTTGACTACAAGTTTACCTATTAGACTGTTACCAGACTTTCTTCGAGATTTACTACTGAGACAGGGACTGTACTACAAAAAAAACCATTCTGACATTGATATTAAAGCAGGTTTGATATATTTGGGTGTTTGTGATGTGGAGATATCACCAAGTCAAACAGTGATGAGAGATGAGATTTTCATCACAAGATATGAATTTGTACATTCTAATAATAAAGTGTCTTAAATTTGAGTCATGTACAGGTTTAGTTTGGTCCATCTTTGATTCAGTCTGAAGCTGAGGTCCAAGGTCACGACGAAGACTTTTCTCATTAACTGGCCCAGGTTGGCTCCTCTTGATTATTTGGTTAATCAGATGAGAACATGGGGTCTTAAAATGGTTATATTTAAATGTATGGTGAGAAGCCGTGTGTGTGTTTGTGTGTGTGTGTGTGTGTGTGTGTGTGTCAGTGAAGTGTATCTGTCTCTGCAGTAGCTTCCAGCTGCAGCAGTAAGTTCAGTTTCTGAGGGAGGTTTTTGTACGACTGTTTTTCACTGTGTGAACACATACTGGCTGTTGATGGTGTTTATACCCTGACAGTAATAAACTGCAGCGTCTTCAGCCTGAACTCCACTGATGGTCAGAGTGAAGTCTTGCCTTGATCCACTGCCTGTAAAACGACCTGGAATCCCTGACATTCTCTCACTGGTGTAGCGAATTAGCACTTTAGGAGTTTCTCCACCTCTCTGTTGGTACCAGCTCAAACAGTGAGCGCTGCTACAACTCCAAACCTCATGACTGATCCTACAGCTGATGGTGATGGAGCCTCCCAGAGCAGAGCTCACTGCTCCAGGCTGAGTCACTGTTATCTGACCTCTGGACTCTGAGGACACAGAGACAGAAACATAAAGCAGCGTCATGGTTCTGTGGGCTTCATGTCAGAGGGATGGATGTTGATGGAGGAGAGGAGTTTGATTCTCTGGACTTTACCTGTGAAGCAGCAGCAGAGGAGAGTCCAGATGAGGACGGAGGTCAAAGTCATGTTTGTGCTGAGGAGGATTTCTGTGTCTTCTGTTGTCATGAAGGACAGCTGTCAGTCATCCAGTGTTCAACTCTCAGGACTATAAACTCTCCCAGAGCACTGGAGCATGCTGCTGCTGATGCAAAGTGGCTCTCTATGGAAATGTTCTGACTGAGTCCAACAGGGACTTGATCACTCTCATCATGCTGCTTATCAATGGATCAATCACTGTATCAGAGTATTGATTAGAAAATATTTTAATACCAATTTCATCTAATTTTGGATTCATGCTGATCGAAATGAAGGTGTTTGCAAATGCCGTCCTTCTAATTCAAATGAATTTAAAGAGAAAACAAAGTTTCATTTAAAAATGAATGTATATGAAATATAAAACATATTTTGTGTAAATCTGTGTCTCTGTGTTATCGTCACTTTTCATGTCAGCTGATGATGTTTTACAATCACAGACTGATTCAGTTGAGTGTGTTTGTGTCAAAGTCAGAGAGCCGTGTCTCTCTACAGTCAGAGGTTTTTGTACGACGGCTCAGTCAGTTTGTATCACTGTGGTACACGTTCGGTGGAGGAACCAGACTGGATGTTGGAAGTAAGTCAAATATTTAAATGTTTTTATTATTTCAGTCACAAATTTTCTCTTTCTTGTTTAGATTTGAAGAAAACTGTCTCTTCTCTGTATTTATATTTAATAGTTTTTGCTAAGAGACAAAGTTCACTTCAGAAATAGAAATTCCAGAACTGATTAAAGAATATGAAGATAGAAAAATGAAGCCAGAAGATAAATGATTATTTTAAACTTTAATAGTGAATCTTGTAGGCTGAGTTCAGTCAGACAGAGTCAGAGCCGTGTCTCTCTACAGTCAGAGGTTTTTGTACGACGGCTCAGTCAGTTTGTATCACTATGGAGGACTTTCGGTGGAGGAACCAGACTGGATGTTGGAAGTAAGTTTCTGCACAAATACTACATAAAATACCATAAAGTTACTTTTTAATTCCTATTTTTTGGATGTTTGAGGCAGATAAATATATCTTGTTTTAATTCCAACACTTTTAGTCTCTATGTTTCAATTCTGCTCCTTTATCATGGAGGCTAACTCAGAGCAGCTTCACTAAACATTTCTCTACACATTCCTGTCAAAGTGACATTTAAACAGCTTGAAGTGCAGAAAAGATAAAACTGTTTCAAATGATTTCCAACATGAATCGTGTGTTATCCACCTGGATGATAACATTGTTAAAGACGATTTTAATCCACATGTAGAACATTTGATCGTAGTCGGTTGATTTCCTGTTTTTGTGTATGTGTCCACTAAATACTTTAAAGTAACATATAGTTCAGGTTTTGGATGATTGTGATGAGAAAGTGTTTGCTCTTTTATTTCCAGTGTAGTTTGACATGTTTCAGGTCATATGAGGACTCTTTGTGTGCTGATATGCATGAGAGGTTTCTGAAAGGGAAGTGAAACGATGTGTGAGTGAGTGACTGGTGGAGCAGAAAAACCCTCTGACAGAAACTCCTTAAAGGACTAAATCATGTCTCACACAGTGAAGGTGTCCAGGTTGAGTTTGATTGACAGCCGTGTGGTCCCTGTCCTCTAAGCTGATTGGTGTCTCCTAGGTGATGTCCGTCCCGCCCTGACGGTGCTGCCCCCCTCCAGTGAGGAGCTGCAGCAGGGGAAGGCCACGCTCATGTGTCTGGCCAACAAGGGCTTCCCCTCAGACTGGAGTCTGTCCTGGAAGGTGGACGGCAGCAGCAGCAGCAGCAGCAGCAGCTGGGAGCAGAGCAGGAGCCCCGGGGTGCTGGAGAAGGACGGCCGCTACAGCTGGAGCAGCACCCTGAGGCTCCCTGCAGACCAGTGGAGGAAGGTGGGCTCTGTGACCTGTGAGGCCACCCAGGGCTCCCAGACTCCAGTCTCAGAGACACTGAGGAGAGACCAGTGTTCCCAGTCCTGACCTGACTCACTGGGACTCTGCTGCTGGTTTTACTCTGCTACTGCTCTCAGTCTGCACTCTGTAACTATCTCTCTCTTTCATCTGACATGTTTCAGCAGCAATATTTACCAGCTTGTTGCTGCGTCTCAATATTATTTCACTGTTTCCACATAATAAAGACGTGTTGATGAAAGAAGCTGTTTTCATCTTTATTATTATCAAAGTGTGTGAATGACTTTATCTTCATGGTGTCAGTGACTTTGTTAAATCCAGAGTCAAACTGAGCTGTGATGATTTAAAAACAAATATGTGAGATCACATCATGTGCAGCCAAATACACTGAACATTAAAGGAGGTTGTAAACTCAGACAAAACTCATAATTATAATTTAATCAGTACAAACCAGTGATGGCTGTAGTATAAATTCCTAACCAATAAAATACTCTCAGCACTGTAGAATAAAAATCTGTTTTAGTCTCGGCAGAATTGTCTGTAATGATAAACATGTGGATAAAACTCACGTGAGAAACATCTTAATGAAAATACTCCAATCATCTCTTATTACTGCTGTGAGATAATGAGAAAGACTTGTTGTTTCAACTGTATCCAAAGGAAATGCATTACCCCTTTTAATAAATCAAGAACATTTTTTAATATTGTGTCCTAAATCCGGAGAAAACAGCATGATATCATCTGCGTAGAGAGAAATAAAAAGAGTGTGATCAACAAACTTAACCTATAACATATCTACATGCTGCTTCTGCTAAAAACTTCAACCACAGAGATTAATGAAGGATGGAAAAAGCAAATGATAAAAGTGTTGCTGAATTTCATACTGCAGAAATGTTTTTGTTTCAATAATTTTTCTTTTGTTGTTGTAATGTAAAACACAAAAGTTCAAATTTATTATTATTGAAGATATGTTTGTAGTGAAACCTCTGTTGTTTAGTGTCAGTGCAGCTGTTCAGTCGGATCAGTTCCTCTCCAGCTGAGGGAGGTTTTTGTACGACGCTTTTTCACTGTGTGAATGGTGTGAAACCCTGCTGACAGTAGTAAACTCCTGAATCTTCAGCCTGAACTCCACTGATGGTCAGAGTGAAGTCAGTCCCAGATCCACTTCCACTGAAACGACTTGAAACTCCAGACTGACGGTTTTGAGCATTATAAATCAGGAGTTGAGGAGCTTGTCCAGGTTTCTGAAGGTACCAGTGGAGGTAGACACTAACACTTGTACTGATTGTACATCTAATAGAAACAGTCTGTCCTGCAGCAGACGACTGAGCTCCAGGAGACTGAGTCACTGTGACTTGTCCTGATGAACCTGAGAAACATGAAAAAGAGGAGAAGAGTTATTGAGACAAATCCAGTTTGGAGAAAGATGATCAACATCCAAAGAGAAGAGGATGATTTGTTTAACATGGAGAAGAGTTGGAAGAAGGTCCATGCTGCTTGTTTCAGTGTTTCTCCATCATAGCAGAACATCACTGTGGTGAACCTGGTGGCATCCTGAAGCAAAGTTTTCAGCAGAGAGTCTCACCTTGAACAAGGAGCCCCAGGGTGGCCAGCAGTAGAAGCAGTGACATCATCATTGTGCTGCCGGCGTGTCAGTGGCTGTGAAAGGCCTGGACAGCCACTGATCAACACTGGCCTCTTAACGGCTGGGAGCAGAGAGGCAGGACACATATGCAAACACACAGAGTCAGTGAAGTGTAGCTGTCCTCAACACATCAGCCTGTTTCCTCCTCACTGCTGAAGGCACTGACCAAAGATTTACATACTGACATGTAGAGGATACTGACAACGTCAGGAGTCAAGTGATCCAGTGATCTGTGGACAGTTTGGTTCAGTTTGTCCAGTTTGGTAACATGACCTTCTTTGACAATGATTAGTGACATTGGTCACACTTTATTTTAGAGTAGTGAGACATTATAAGTTGTACTATTTGGTACTGCTAGGATCCTGATGAGAGTGCGAAAGTATGAACACATCACACCCATCCTCCATTCACTTCATTGGCTTCCCATCTCTGCCAGGATTGATTACAAACGCCCCCTCCTATCTTAAAGAACTGCTAACCACACAAACCTCATCTCGACCCCTCTGCTCAACCAACTCTCACTGTCTCCACCCCCCCAGGACTAAGTTCCGCACCTTAGGGGACCGAGCATTCTGTTCTGGCGCCCCTCGTCTATGGAACAGCCTCCCTGAATACCTGAGAGCACCACAGACTGTTGAATGTTTTAAAAAAGGACTTAAAACTTTCCTTTTTAGCAGAGCCTATGACCACTAAGTTGCTTTTGACTTTCAGGTGTTTTTTTTCTTTTTTTCTTTTACTAATGCTGTCTCTTTTATTGGTGCTTTTCCTGTAGCACTTTGAGATTTATTTAAATGTAAAGTGCTTTACAAATTAAATATATTATTATTTGTGAAACTAGACCATTTTTATTTCCTAACTGTTAGACTGTTATCAGACTTCCTTAGAGATTTATTAGCGACACAGAAATTGTACTTAGACACGACTTTATTAATCCCTTTGGGAGGTTTCCTCAGTGAAATTGAAGTTCCATATCACACACAGCACTGTTAAATATACATATACATAAATAATATAAAATAAAATAAAATAACACTGTAAGAATAGAGGAGGAAAAATATGTATGTAAATATATGTATATACACGTGTGTCTATATAATATATATAAACTGTACACAGTATTCACAGATACACAGTATTTGTATGGTTGTGTTGTTATTGCACATGGTTATTGTATTGCACATGGTTATTGTACATGCGTTTGTTCATCATCTGTTCGCCCTCCTCTCCTCCAGTGAGGAGTTGTACAGTTTGATGGCATGGGGGACAAAGGAGTTCCTCAGTCTGTTTGTAGGAAGGAACAGCCTTTCGCTGAATTGGCTCCTCCGGCTGCTGATGACAGTGTGCAGAGGGTGGTTGGCATTGGTCAGGATGCCCCGCAGTTTGTTAAGAGTTCTCCTCTCTGCCACTGTCACCAGGGGGTCCAGCTACATGCCGACCACAGAGCCGGCCCGCCTGACCAGCTTTTGCAATCTGGAAAGGTCTCCCTTTGATGTGCTCCCACCCCAGCACACCACAGCGTAGGAAAGAACGCTGGCGACCACGGACTGATAGAACATCCACAGGAGCTTCCTGGAAATGATCGTAGCCTCCTCAGAAAGTACAATCTGCTCTGAGCCTTCTTGTACAGCTGCTTAGTGTTGCTCGTCCAGTCCAGCTTGTTGTCCAGCCACAGCCCAAGATATTTATAGGTCTCCACGACCTCCACCTCCTCTGCTCCTAACAGAACTGGTCTGGGTCTATCCCTCCCGAAGTCAATCAGTCACCAGTTCTTTAGTCTTTGAGGTGTTGAGCTGCAGGTTGTTTGTGTGGCACCAGACAACAAAGTTCCTCACCAGGCTCCTGTATTCCTCCTCTTCATCATCTCTGATACTCCACATGATGGCCATGTCATCTGCGAACTTCTGGATGTGACACGTTTCAGAGGTGTAGCAGAAGTCCACTGTGTACAGAGTAAAGAGGAGGGGGGACAGCACAGTCCCCCGCGGAGCTCCTATGCTGCTGACCACAGTGTCAGATGTGATGTCCTTCAGCCTGACATACTGTGGTCTGTCGGTGAGATAGCTGGAAATCCAAGCAACCAGGCAGGGGTCCACTCGCATTCTGTTTAGTTTTTCCTGGAGTAAAAGGGGCTGGATTGTGTTGAAGGCACTCGAAAAGTCCAGGAAGAGGATCCTGACTGTGCGGTTTCCCTTGTCCAGATGCGAGTGTTCTCAGTGTAGGAGATAGAGGATGACATCCTCCACACCAACCTCTGCTCGGTAGGCAAATTGCAGGCTGTCCTCAGCATGTTGTACCTGGGGCCTGAGGAGGTTGAGGAAGAGTCGCTCCAATGTCTTCATCAGATGTGATGTGAGTGCCACCAGTCGGATGCCATTCAGCTCACTGGGGGGTGCTGCTGTGCTGCCTGGGTGGAGATGCACTGGGAGGGGGAGGAGAGCTTGCTGCAGTGAGGGTGGGGGGTGGAGTGGAGTGGCTGAACCTATTGAAGAAGTGGTTCAGGTCGTTCGCTCTCTCCACACCCTCCCCCCCGTGCTGGTCCTAGCTTTGTGGCCTACTACAACGTAAAACCACGGTGACATTGATATCAAAGCAGTTTGATATGTTTGGGTGTTTGTAATGTAGAGATATCACCAAGTTAAACAGTGATGAGAGATGAGATTTTCATCACAAGATATGAATTTGTACATTTTAAAAATATAGTGTCTTAAATTTGAGGCATGTAGGTATGAAGGTTCGGATCTGTGTTGTCATATTTTCTTTAATTGATATAGTTGATATAGTTTGATTCAGTTTGAAGCTGAGGTCAAAGGTCACGAATGAGACTTTTCTCATTAACTGGCCCAGGTTGGCTCCTCTTGATTATTTGGTGAACCAGACAAGAACATGGGGTCTTATAATGGTTATATATGAATTTATGGTGAGAACCTGTGATGGAGAGAGTCATTAGTGTGTGTGTGTGTGTGTGTGTGTGTGTGTGTGTCTTCAGTGAAGTGTATCAGTTTCTGCAGTATTAAATCCACAACAGAACTGAGATGAAATGAATATCATCATTTCTCCAAGATTACTTTATAAAGGAAACCTAAAACAGTTTAAATCTCTCTTTGCTGATGATAAACTGATATTTCTTTCAGATTTACAAAATATTTTCCATATTTTTGTAGCTATTCTTTCTATAATTTAATTTGCATATATCAACAACAGTTACATGTTTCAGTAGTAATATTTTCTAGCTGCTTGTTGTGTCTCAATATCATTTCATATTTTCCAGAGTATAAAAGTCTTTTATCAAAGCAGTTGTTTCAGTGTTTCTCATTCCAACAACACTTTTCTGAACTGAAAGTGTCTCATTTCCCCATGATGACTCTTCAAATAGAGTGTGTGATTTAATAATATATAGTGATATATGTTTGTTATTTAATAGAGCATAAAACAAAGAGACACTCAAACCAGTGAGGCAGTATGAGTTCTCAATGTGTTGTCTAAATCAACACGACAGCTCTTTGTCTGTGAACTTTGTCACAGTCAGTGTAGATTTCTCTGTAATAATAAACTTTTGTAACCAGGACGATAAAGACTGAATAGTATTTGCTAAATCTGACATGAACATCAGTATACAGTCATCAGAGATATAAAAAGAGTTGGATGTTAAAGTCTGCTGATGCTGAAACGTTCAACTGCCAAGAAAAGGAAAGAGATGAAACAAGAGAAAGAATCAAAGTGTAACTGAATTACAGACTGCATGAGGTCTTAAAGTTATAACTTGAATAACGTCTTCTGACGGGTCATAAACTGAATATTAAAGGTGTCACAGAGGTCGACTTTACTCTACTAGAGATCATTATAAAGTGAACACTGAGTCAATGCTTCATCAAGAAAGTACAAATGACCTTGTTGAATATTTTAAGCATATTTAAAATCTGTTAAATTGGATCAGTGTGTTACTGTGTTTCTCATTAAGCCGTCCTTCAGCTTTTATCTGCTGCTAACTTGTTAAATTGTTGGTTTCTTCTTGACTCACAGTAATTTCAGTGAGCCCCGGGGTGCTGGAGAAGGACGGCCGCTACAGCTGGAGCAGCACCCTGAGGCTCCCTGCA